>JAVJIF010031331.1:0-225477 GCA_038442645.1 Agave tequilana
TTTCATCAGAAAAATGAGACTGGAATGAGAAGCTTAGTGAATGTCTTGGGCCTACCGAGTCCACAGTTCGAACCTCGACAGGTAATACACCTTTTTCCCTGGTATACAGGTGCGAAGCATCATATTGTTAGAAATCCAGATGCCGTCACTACGAGTCGCCTTGATGACCAGAATGACAAAAGAGGACAATGATCGCTTGCATTTCCAAGAGCTTGAAGCCTTAGATAAGAGCGGCTACAAGCTCAACAACACATTGAGTTGTATCAAGCGCGGATCTCAAAGGCCTTCAATAAGAAGGTTAAGCAAAGGATTGTCCATAAAGGAGATTTGAATTTAGCCATCAGACGACCAATGATCATGACACACAAAACTAAAGGCAAATTCCAGCCCAAATGAGAAGGATCGTTTGTGATAGAAATAGTCTATTCAAATGGAGCATATCGCCTTATGACTTTAGACGGAGACTTACTCATGATGCCAATCAATGGCAAGTTCCTAAAGAAGTATTATCCTTGATAAGGGTTCTTCTCATGATCAAGTTAACATTACACCTCGGATCAAGACCTTCAGACCAAGATCTCACGGAAGACGTGTTTACTCCTTTAATTCCCAACTCACCTAAAAAGTGAGAATCCAAGGAAAGCATCGTGTTACTCAAAGTAATAAATAATCTAACGCCTCTAACGGCTAAGGATAGAGGAAAATGTTGGCCTTTAAGCCCAACATAAGTCTTCGACAACTCATCATGCTGAGGGGAATAGCATGGCTAGCCCGACTCAAACAATAGTTAGTAAAGGCATATCAAATCCGTTGATAGCTGAGGGTTTACTAAAAATCCTAAGGGACCTGTTCCCATTTGATTCTCTCTCCAAAATCATTTACCAATTCCCATCCATGGAATGGTAAGACCACATAGAAAGGTATTCATATCTCTTGTAAAATGACGAGTCTAACCTATTACGTTAACATTAAACCTCTGATAGTGAGACTCTAACCTACTCCCCGATGAATAAAACTAACATCCCTGCGAATTTGGTCAACTTCTCCGGTGAATAAACTCTGCTTGTCATTCTCCTTAATAGAATGACAGGTCCAGTCAAATTACTGTTATGTTCAAACACCTCTAATAGTAAATGAATCCTTGTCAAGTTAACATCATACCTCTGACAAGTTGCTTTACAAATCTCCACGAAGCTCTCTGACATATAGCCTTTCATAAGATTTATATTTCTCAGCTCCCCAGCAAATCTCTAGTAGACTCTCTTCAAAGTCTATTATTCCCACTCAGTCCCTGATGGACTTTCTTGGTTGTCACGTTAATAATACACCTCTGACAATTTCTTCCAAAAATATCTAGAGGAGATATCAATTTCCCAAGGAATTTATAATCAAATCCTATTTCTCCCCCATGGGGTAATTTCTTTTACCGTTATGTCCATCTTGTCACCTCTGAATGGTAGAAATTGGCCATTATGTCTAGTTCACCACCTCTGAACGGCAGGGCTTTGAGTCTAGCAATTCCCAATCGATTATGTCCATATTACCTCTGAACCGACGGATATCTAGATCTCTCTTCTTATGGTACTTCAACTGTCATGTCCAGTTCGCCACCTCTGAACAGATAAGTCCATAACTTTATTCTCCTTCCCTCTATCAAGGTCAGGAGTTCTAGCTGCTAACTTAATGCGACTACCTCTGACAGCGGATTCAGAGTTTAGCGTGTCATAGTCTATCATGTCCAGTATATCACCTCTGAATAAACGAGTCTCTAAAATTGGATTCACCTTCATTTTGTCACCATGTCCAGTTCAGCACCTCTGAATGATAAAATTTCGAGCTTGGTGGCTTCTCAATCGGTTATGTCCAGTTTATCACCTCTGAACCGACAGATAGCCAAGTCTCCCTTTTGCTTACTATTATGTCTAGTTCGTCACCTCTGAACAGTAAACACTCTGAGTTTGGTAATTTCTAATTGGTTATGTCCAGTTTGTCACCTCTGAACTGATGAATATCCAATTTCATCTTTCTTTGTCATCATGTCTAGTTCATCACCTCTGAATGACAAAATTTCGAGCTTGGTGGCTTCTCAATCAGTTATGTCTAGTTTATCACCTCTGAGCTGACAGATAGCCAAGTCTCCCTTTTTGCTTACTGTTACGTCCAGTTCGTCACCTCTGAACAGTAAACACTCT
Source organism: Agave tequilana (assembly GCA_038442645.1). NCBI lineage: Eukaryota > Viridiplantae > Streptophyta > Magnoliopsida > Asparagales > Asparagaceae > Agave > Agave tequilana. The sequence goes on from JAVJIF010031331.1 coordinate 2,193, forward strand.
GAGTTTGGTAATTTCTAATCGGTTATGTCAGTTTGTCACCTCTAAATCGATAAATATCCAATCTCATCTTTCTTTGTCGTTACATCCAGTTCGGCACCTCTGAACGACAAGGCTTCGTATCTGGTGATTCCTAATCATCATGCCCAGGTCATCCAATGATCTTTAATCTGTTACGTTAATATTTATCTCTGAACAGTAAAGATTGATTAATCACATATATTGCATTTACATTATCACCTTACCATATTTTTTAGCTAATAAAGTCTATTAATTAGTTTTCTTTTTCTTTGTTAAATGTAGGCCCAAGTGCTAAAATAAAGAAATGAGAAACAAGCCCAAAAGCCCACCAAATTCTGATTTAGTTCAGAATAAATTTGAAACGAAGAAATCAGGGCAAAATCTTGGCATATCAAGAGGTTGAGAAGAATCCTCCCTGAATCGAGCGGTTGAAACCACACAATTAAAGGCTGTTTCTGTTGGCCCGGAGGCCTTCCTCTCTAGTTTTGATGATGATTAACTCATGTAGTTATGTTTACTAATAATCTTGTGATTTTAGTTTCAGATCATGTAACAAGATATTAGTTGGTGATTGCTTCAAAAAGAGAGTTTGGAAGCCTTCACTTGGTGATCCCATGGCCCGAGCATCAAGATCATACATAGCCTAGCTCGTGGATCACGTTTGGGATCGAGTCGACTTGAAGATGGAGATCGTCAAGAAGACTCAGGTATCCAGAGTTTAGTTTAGTGTGTTTAGATCTATTTGTAAAGATAAGAATAGTTGATATGCTCAAGTGCACAATACACACACGTTTTATGCTTGGATATTGTTTTTTTTTCGGTTTTCAGTTTAACCGATATTTGTTTCATGAATAGTAGATCAAAATAAGTTTAAATGGTTTATATGTATAGTAGATATATTCTTTCTATACATGCATGCTTAAACTTCTTAGACAAACTTATTTTGACTATCCTATTCATGTATTGAAAAATCAAAGTTTGATAAAATACAGTTTTGATTTTTGATAAAAATGATAAAACACAAAAATAGTTTCATATGCTTGATATTTGAGTTGAAATGTTTATCACAAGTTTATATATTAATGCAAAATGGTAAAACTATTTTTGGAGATTTTTAGAAGTTATTAAAGAATTTTTAGAAATATTTTAAACCTGTTTTTCTGACCCAGTATATTGGCTGTCAGGCTTGGGCGGTCGACTGGGCCGGTCGACCGTATGCCAGAGCCGTCGACTGCTCGGTCGACCGACGTGCACAAGGCTGTGCACGTCTGGCCAGGCAATGGGCCGGTCGACCGGACTAGAGAGCTTTGCTCTCTGTATTTGGGCGGTCGACCGGGATGCCCCGACGGTCATATTTGGGACCGTTGGCGATCGACCGGCCGGTCGACCGCAGGCCTGTCAGGCTGCCAGATCAGCCTAACGGTTAGTTTTCTGTTTGCCTATATAAACCCCATTTCTTTGGGATTTTGGCTAAGTTTTTCAAGCTAAAATTTTCTGAGTTTCTCCATTTTTTTTAACAAGTTTTCAAAAGAGTTTAAGTGCCAAAAGATCAATCTTATTTGTTTTAAGTGTTTTGTTATTTCAAAGAAATTAGGGTTTTGGGATTAGTTTTGATCTAAACTTCTATATCTTTTGTTGTTTTCCCAAGAGAATTTCTTTGATCAAAACACTTGTTTTCCACACTTGAGCTTATCATCTATCCTAATCTATTAAGATCTTTGTTTGTAGAAAAAGAGATTGTTTGAGGTTGATTGAGCCTCCAAGTTGTAAACCCTCCTTGACTCGTTGTATCCCTCTTTGGTAGAGGTTGATCGGAGTGGTGTTTGCTCCCTCTAGTGAAAGGTGGAGATTGGTTATAACCCTCTTCGGTAGAGGTGTTGGTTGTTGTTTGGCTACGGGCCTACCTCTCGGTTGTGAGGCGGTGTTTGAGAGAGGAGTTCGGTACTCCCTTGTTGTACAAATCCTCCTCGGTGGAGGTTCCCTCGGTGGGAGTCCTCGGTGGACAAGATAGTGGATTAGAATCCTTCTCGGTGAAGGCGGGGACATAGAGCTAGGGGCTCGAACCTCGAAACATATCTTTGTGTTTACATTTGATCCATTGTCTCTTAACTCTCTCTTTATTTGTGCAAAGCATCATTCATTCATCATATCATATTTGCTTGTGTTGAGCATTGATTCATATTGCTTATTCATTATATGCTTGGCTTGTTTGTGTGTGCCTCACTTATACTTAACCAAAGAGCTTCATATAGCACCTCAACCCTTATCTAGGGGAATCAAGAGGAGTTAGTCCAGAGCCCTTCACGGGGAATTCGGCTACACTTGTTGGTTGTACTAAGTGTGTTGCAAAATTGTTTGAGCTTCCGCATTTAGTTTCTAGATTAGCATTTACACCTATTCACCCCCTCTAGGTGTTTTTCAATTGGTATCAGAGCCTACACTCCTGATACTTTAGGCTTAACAGATCCTTGTTTGCTAATCTACATTTGCATTTGCACATTTGTTTGTTCGCACACATATAGTTGGACCCATGGACTTCATGACCCCACCTATGTTTGACCCTTCCAACATTGTTGTTTGGAAGACTAAGATGTCCATCTATTTACAAACCCTAGGATATAAGGTTCACCTTGCCATTACCAGAATCCTCCTACCTTAGTGATAGCAAGCATATAGGGGCCAATGCACAAGCCCTTGAGGCTATTAGAAGCACGCTTTCAAAAGAATATCTTATGCATGTTTTTAATCTTGATTCCGCCTTTGCAGTGTGGAACAAGTTGACCGCAACACCACCTCCGAGCTTCAAATGCCAATCTAACAAGAGGAGGAATCTAGTGGAGAATCTGAGCCACAACAATGCCATATGGTCCAAGGGAATGACTCCCTTGACGTATATTCGGATACTCAACTAGATAGTGCTAGCTCTTCATTTGATGATCATGATTATATGGATGCCAATGCTTTGAATGTAGAGTTGTCTATTGTTTGTGAAAAATTGTTTGAAAAAATATAAATTTTAAAAGAAAAGTCTAGGCCTTAACAATGAAAATATAAATTTGATTTCTAGACTTAACAAGGTTTTGCAAGAGAAGGATGAGGTCTATAATGAAAGGGATTCATTGAGATCTCAACTTGATCTTGCACTAAAAGAAAATAAATTTTTGAAAAATAAAAATGATTGTGAAACAATTTTGAAGAAAAATGAAAACTTGTCTTCAAAAGTTGATTTTGTTTTAAAAGAGAATGTTGCTTTGAAAATAAAATAATTTCTATTTCAAAGGATTTAGAAGTTTGTTTAAAGAAAAATATTGTTTTTAAAAATAATATGGATGAACATGTTCGCCATGCTAGTGTAGCTTCTTCATCTAGTCTACCTATTGCATGTACCTCTTCTTCTAGAATTAATGATGATATTTGTTTGTTAAAGAAGAGTGTAGATTGTTTGGGCTCCACTTTGAGCCAATGTGTCAAGAGCCATACACGTTTGGAAACTTTGTTTCGAAAGAAACAAGTTCCATCTTTTATGCATGCACACCCATCACGGCATACACATGCTCCTCACAGACACCATCATCACTTGTATGCTCATGTGTACACATGTATACATTGTAGACGTAAGGGCCACCTTGCTAAATTTTGCTATGATAGAATACATGATGTAAATTTAGCAAATAAATTTGTTTGGGTTAGAGAAGGAACTAATCCCCATGGACCCAAAAAGTTATGGGTACCAAAGACCACCCCTCTTGTTTATGATGAAGGTGTGGGCTCTCGCATGACGTGAGAGTAGTGGTACCTTGGAGTCGATGCGTTCCGAGCTTAAAGGAGACTATTTGGATGCATCACTTTCAAGGGAAGGTTTGATGGGAGGACCACCTTATTTGGAGACATGGAGAGTTGCCTCATAGGTTTTGGTAACGGTCTCTAACTCCTAATTATTGTTTACATGCTTTTCATGTTCATTATCTTTAGCATGATTTGATGTTTTTAGATTATTATGAAAGTGCCATGATTATTAGATCCTTGTCATACATGTATAGCCTTTGAGTCACCCATGTTGAATATGGATCATTATTTTAGTGTTCTCACCTTGTTTAGCTATCATGTTTATCATAGCTCTAATAACATGTGGATTTACATAATAATCATGTTTTTATTTATCATGATGATTTTTGTCTTGTTTATGCTTCATGTCTTGAATAGATGTTTAAATGTTAGTTTTCATTAAGACTAGGATTTATACTTGTACATACAATACGCCACAAATAAATCTATATATGTTTGAGCTTGAATGCTTATTTGAGCCCATTAGATGTGCTAGTATAGTCTAGTTTTGATGATTCATACATTTTAAACTTGTATTCCCATTTTTGGATTTGTTTCATGTTTTTGTGTTTATGTTTAACTTCATGGATATGTCTATTTTATCCAAACTATTGTTTATATATATACATCGTTTTGAGCCACGTGCCTTTGTGCATATATCTTTGTGGACTCGTTGTGTTTAGGATATGTATGTATACTTTAGTTTGTATAGGACATACATATACCTTGAAGATTAAATAATTTTGATGATTTTCATGTTTTCTTGTTTCAAGGAATATTGAGCTTATCGTCCATCTTTCATGATTATGATCTTCACATCTTATTTGTACACTCACATATATTATTTACTCATGTTTTATTTTCATGAATCATATTTATGCTTAATTGGCTTAGAGTGTTGATTATCATGTGGATTTCATGTTTCATGAAAAATAATTTTGTTTATTCCTTACTTGAAGGATTTCGTACTAGTTAACAAGTTTTTTTCATTTAACTAGTTCATTTTCTTCATTATGGTAGAGTTTTCAAACAAACTATACTTTTCAAACCTATTTTTGAAAACCCCTACCTTCAAGGGCGGTTGGATGGGCGATCATGCTCATGTATGCTTTATAGTGAAAATCATTTTAAACTTCAACATGATTGGGAGGATAGGTTATATGAGTTATACTTTGATATTATTGTTGTTTCAATTGGTATCATTGGATTCTTTCAATTGGTATCAATTTTGACCTTTCTTACATACTCATATATGTTTGTATGTATGTATGTTTTTCAATTCCAATAGTATCAATTTCGATTGGTATTAAACTTTTCATACATATATATGTTTTATTTGTGCTTATTATATCCCTATATCTTTAAGCACAAAATTTTGTTTATGCTAAAGCTTGAGTTTTAACTTTGTTTCAATTGATTCAATTTTCAATTGGTATCTTATTTCGAGCCTACGCATTGTTTTAGTTGGTATTTCATAAAGGGGAGAAAATTTGATTTTGTATTTCAATTAGTATTTTGTTTCCACTCCCACACTTTATGATTGATTTATTGATTGATCATTATATTTAATGCATATGATATCACAATCAAAATTGTTTATATGGCTTAAAAAGAAAAATACACTCTTTTGATATCAAGATGTTTATTTGAATGTTTTAATTTGGTTTCTCAAAATTTTGTTTAAAAAATAAATACAAAAGTTTTGATTTGTATTGCCTATATGCAAGGAGAGCTTAGCATCTCTTCTACATATAGATTCATGTTGAGTGTATCTTGTATTGAGGAGCTTGACATCTCTTCTTTATGTGGTACACGTGTGTAGGGGGAGCTTCACATCTCCTCTTATGCATTGCATAGTGTACGTTATGTGAATTAGGGCTTGTCATCCCTCCTTCATGTAATGTATCTATGTAGGGAAGCTTCACATCTTCCTCTTCATGAATGTATATAGCATATACCATTTATTTATTGATCTATGTTTACTTTCAATTGGTATCAAGATGCTACTTTGACATATTTTCATTTGATATCTTAATTGATTGTCACCCCTATATTGATATTTTAAACAAAAGGGGGAGAAAAAAAATTATTGATTTGGCTTTGCTTTTACCCCTTTATTGATGATTGACAAAAAGGGGGAGAATTATTTGAGAGTTTAACATGCATATAAAACATGTACCTTCTCTATGTTTTTGCATGATTGAGTTTGAATTTTATATGCATAGTTATGTTTTTGCATATATTAAGTTTAATTGGTATCTAGATGTTTTAATTGGTATCTAGAGCATTGGTATCTAGAGCATCTAGAACATGTTTTGTTTTTGTTTGAAAATTTCAATTGGTATAAGAACATGTTTTATTGTTTTATGCATGATCTATGCATTATCATGTTTAATATTCATTGCACATATTTATTGTTTATTGCTATGCATGAGTTAAGGGGGAGCTTCTTTGAAGCTTAACTTTAATCCATGCATATATAACTCCATGAGTTTTGTCATCATCAAAAAGGGGGAGATTGTTGGCCCGGAGGCCTTCCTCTCTAGTTTTGATGATGATTAACTCATGTAGTTATGTTTACTAATAATCTTGTGATTTTAGTTTCAGATCATGTAACAAGATATTAGTTGGTGATTGCTTCAAAAAGAGGAGTTTGGAAGCCTTCACTTGGTGATTCCAGGGCCCGAGCATCAAGATCATACATAGCCTAGCTCGTGGATCACGTTTGAGATCGAGTCGACTTGAAAATGGAGATCGTCAAGAAGACTTAGGTATCCAGAGTTTAGTTTAGTGTGTTTAGATCCATTTGTAAAGATAAGAATAGTTGATATGCTCAAGTGCACAATACACACACGTTTTATGTTTGGATATTGTTTTTTTTCGGTTTTTAGTTTAACCGATATTTGTTTTCATGAATAGTAGATCAAAACAAGTTTAAATGGTTTATATGTATAGTAAATATATTCTTTCTATACATGCATGCTTAAACTTCTTAGACAAACTTATTTTGACTATCCTATTCATGTATTGAAAAATCAAAGTTTGATAAAATACAGTTTTGGTTTTTGATAAAATGATAAAACACAAAAATAGTTTCATATGCTTGATATTTGAGTTGAAATATTTATCACAAGTTTATATATCAATGCAAAATGGTAAAACTATTTTTGGGGATTTTTAGAAGTTTTAAAAGAATTTTTAGAAATATTTTAAACCTATTTTTCTGACCCAGTATATTGGCTGCCAGGCTTGGGCGGTCGACCGGGCCAGTCGACCGTATGCTAGAGCCGGTCGACCGCTCGGACGACCGACGTGCACAAGGCTGTGCATGTCTGGCCAGGCAATGGGCCGTTCGACCGGTCGGTCGACCGGACCAGAGATCTTTACTTTCTGTATTTGGGCGGTCGACCGGGATGCCCCAACGGTCATATTTGGGACCGTTGGCGGTCGACGGGCCGGTCGACCGCAGGCCTGTCAGGCTGCCAGATCAGCCTAACGGCTAGTTTTCTGTTTGGCCTATATAAACCCCATTTCTTTGGGATTTTGGCTAAGTTTTTCAGGCTAAAATTTTCTAAGTTTCTCCATTATTTTAAACAAGTTTTCAAAAGAGTTTAAGTGCCAAAAGATCAATCTTATTTGTTTTAAGTGTTTTGTTTATTTCAAAGAAATTAGGGTTTTGGGAATTAGTTTTTGATCTAAACTTCTATATCTTTTTTGGTGTTTTCCCAAGAGAATTTCTTTGATCAAAACACTTGTTTTCCACACTTGAGCTTATCTTCTATCCTAATCTATTAGGATCTTTGTTTGTGGAAAAAGAGATTGTTTGAGGTTGATTGAGCCTCCAAGTTGTAAACCCTCCTTGACTTGTTGTATCCCTCTTTGGTAGAGGTTGATCGGAGTGGTGTTTGCTCCCTCTAGTGAGAGGTGGAGATTGGTTGTAACCCTCTTCGGTAGAGGTGTTGGTTGTTGTTTGGCTACGGGCCTACCCTCGGTTGTGAGGCGGTGTTTGAGAGAGGAGTTCGGTACTCCCTTGTTGTACAAATCCTCCTCGGTGGAGGTTCCCTCTGTGGGAGTCCTCGGTGGACAAGATAGTAGATTAGAAATCCTTCTCGATGAAGGCAGGGACGTAGAGCTAGGGGATCGAACCTCGAAACATATCTTTGTGTTTGCATTTGATCCTTTGTCTCTTAACTCTCTCTCTCTTTATTTGTGCAAAGCATCATTCATTCATCATATCATATTTGCTTGTGTTGAGCATTGATTCATATTGCTTATTCATTATATGCTTGGCTTGTTTGTGTGTGCCTCACTTATACTTAACCACAAGAGCTTCATATAGCACCTCAACCCTTATCTATGGGAATCAAGAGGAGTTAGTCCAGAGCCCTTCACGGGGAATTCGGCTACACTTGTTGGTTGTACTAAGTGTTTTGTATAATTGTTTTAGCTTCCGCATTTAGTTTCTAGATTAGCATTTACACCTATTCACACCTTCTCTAGGTTTTTTTCAGTTTCGTCAACTTTTGGACCAGAAATAAGAAAACCAGAAGAAGATACGGGTTATGCACCAAAAGAGGAGTTCCACCTAACTGGGTGTGGCCATCTGGCCACACCAGGGCCGCGGATACATGGCCCAAGCCGCGTTTTTGCGGCTATCTAGAGGCAGTTAGGGGAGTGTTTGCTCCCCCAATCTTCCCGGATCCTCCTCGTTTGGTTTTTAGCTATAAATACTGGTTTCAGCAAAGAAAAATGCAGCGAAGACTAGGATTAGAATTTGTGTTTATTTTCTTAGGATTTAGGTTCTTTGTTAGCTAGCATAAAAGTTATAATCTTACTTTTTACTTTGTAGTTCAGTATCAAAACTTGTGAGAGAGAGGAATTGAATGCTTGTACTTGAAGATTGAAGTGACATCAATACAAGAGTCGAGCCGCGTTTTCTTCCACTTGCAGTACGATATGGTTTGCATTATCTCTATGCTTTCTTTGTTGTTTTCTATGGATAACTAAACGATTTTCTGGGCTCACTAATGGATCTCTTCTTTCACTTCTCTCTTGACTGATTTCATAACAAGTAACATTTTTTGAAGCATAAAGTGCCTTAGTTAAAACTTAGTTCTTGAAAGCACATGATGATTTCTTTACTTTAAACGTGTACTTTCAAAACATAAATCTCTTTGAACTGTTTTTATTCCATGCTTGCCTCTTCGCTCTTGATGGTTTAATATTTACTTCTTAATGATTTGTAATGAAAGGACTTAAGATTTAAATGAGACGATCTTATTTGTTTTACTTGAACATTAAAAGAAGCTAAAGGTTTATGGTTCAAAATAAAAGTGATGCAACCCAAATTTCCTTGAGATAAGTACATAGTTGAGTTAAACATTAGTGAGCCCGGATCTTCTCCTCTTATATCTAAAACAAACCAAACAATTTTTAAAGCTTATTTTCACCTTCTCCAAAGCCTTTTCTAAAAGCTGCAATTTCTCTTTAATCATCTCTTTCTTTCCATTCTCTTTTCCATTAAAAAACGAACACAATTCTTTGTTTTTAAATGATTCATCGAAAAGCTTCCATCGCATCCCTCCTCGTGGACACGACCCGTTAGCCACAAACTACACGGTAAATTCTTAAACTCTTTGATTGTTCTTTCTTTTAGCAATCAATTTTTGGCGCCATTGCCGGAGAGGGGAACGGTGTATTTGTTTTCTAACAAGTTTTGTGTGTTGTTTCAGGGACTTGAAGATTCAAGATTTAGCATTCAAGCTTTGCAAGAGAAGACTTACAAATTCTGTGCCCCTACTCTCGAAAGTAGGAAACAGAATTTCAAGATATTGCATTGCAAAACTGAAAAATTCATTGGACTACTAAAACTTTTTTTTTGGAGGACATATTGCTCACAAAAATTTAAGTTTTTGTATGTCATATTTGTGCTATTTCTGCTATCTAACATCCCTGTTTTAAGCCAACAGTAAAACACTTGTTGAAAAGTTAAAAAAATTGATTAGACGTTTGCATTTTAGGCACGAGTCTTTTCAATACATTTACTTTACTGTTGAAGATAGCTGGAGACAAGGTATGTATGCATAGCATATAGTTTAGGAAACATTCTTGGGTGATATTTGCTTTTGAATACTACTTTTCTATATCTTGCACACTTTGCAAAAATCAATTCTAAGGGCAAAATCCAAGTCAAGATAAGGTGGGGAAGTCATTACCCCTCCTTAGCCCACAAACCATCTCCAAGCACGCACAACCTAAGCCTAAGTAAAATCTGATAAACGTTGGCCCTAGGGACATCTCGAACTCATTAGGAGATTATCCTAAGGGGGAAAAGTGTTGGAACTTGACTCCTGCCGAATCAGTGTCTAGGAAAGGGATAATGAGCCGAAAGCCCGAAGATTGGTGGTTACTTAATTAAGGAACTTCTTTGACGGATAACCTCCCACCAATCTTACCCTGACCTGGCTGATTAGCTTATGGTCAAAGTCTGCATTATACCTCCAGTGGACAATCAACCAGTTAGGAGTTGTCTAGGTCAAGGTTACCTTAGACTAAGCTTGGTTGTTATCCTGTCTTGACTATTCGTGAACTTGTTTGTGATTGTGTTTGTGTATGCAAGTGTGGTCAAGAGACCCTAATTCATCTAGGTTAACTAGAAACACATCACCACCCAAGTTCGAAACAAGACCAGATCTGGTTATGGATCGACCGACATCTTTGTAGGATAGGTTTTATCCCATTAGAATATCACTTCCATCCTGCATCCAACTTCCATCGGTTGGTGAACATAACTTTGAGCTTAAACCACAGTTCATCAATACACTCCCTAAATTCCATGGCTTAGAGTCCGAAGATACTTATTTCTTCATAAGGGAATTTGAAGAAGTATGCTTAATGATGAAAATCCCACACCTTGCAGATAATGCTATTAGGTTGAGATTTGTCCCATTCGCTCTTAAGGACCTAGCCAAGAAATGGCTCTACAGCTTAGCGGCCGGCTCTATCACATCTTGGGATGGTTTTATCAAGGTCTTCTTGAAGAAATTCTATCCAATCCACAAGACCGTCTCGTCAGGAAGAACAACATGCAGTTCAAGTAAGAACCTAGTGAACCATTTTGGAGGTACTTTGAACACTTCAAAGACCTCCTTGTCCAATGTCCTCATCATAGAATAGAGAAATGGCGACAATGCCAAATTCTTTATGACGGTTTAGACTACTTGATTTGAAAAACTGAGATTGCAAAGAAAAAGATTAAGAGTTAGAATTCTCAGTCTCAATGCTATCCGCTGCAGCAAGGACCAAAGCGGGTCAATCCACAGGGAAGGATGCGATGCAAGCTTTTCGGACGATTCCTCTGTATCCTTAAAATAAGACAAAAGAGAGATTAGATTTGAAATATATGATTAGAGAGATGCGGTTTTACTGATCTTCTACCACAACCCACAGTGCAAGTTAAGGATATTGAATATCATCTTGAAATACATGAAATTGATCCTAGGTTTATTAGAGAAGATGCAAGCAAGAGAAAAAGATCTTAGAATCTTACTAGTTCGCACTCCTAGAAATCCAACAAGTGTTCATCCTAACTTCTAAGTACAGCATAAGAAAAGCTTTACCTTAATGTTACGCTGTCAAAGTGCTTAAGCATGAAGTTTGTAAAGAATTATTTAGAGGTGTAACCTAGATTAGAAAACTAGTCATCAATTTAATCTTCAAGCAATCTGTCTTAAACCTAGGGTTTCTAAAAATTACTATCAATCCATTCAATTCCTAAACTGCTCTAGGGTTGTTTAAGAAATCAGCAAACCACAATCAAGAATTAGTTCATCATCTTCTTTTTTTTTTTATATTTTCAATTTTTTCTTTTTTATTTTGTTTAATAAGAAGGGTTGCAAAAGAGAGAAGAATCAAAACAATTAAAAAGATCACAGAATAAAATGGAATTAAAAGACAGGAATTGAGATGGCAAAAAGGTAACCTTTATTCAAAAATATCTTCCAAATACAATGCTCCTTCTTCTCCACAATATGCTCAAAGTGAAATTACAATTACAGAAATTTAAAGAGAAAACTAAAGAAACCCTAATTTCCCAGTCTCTGGATGCCCCCCTCTCGGTTGCTCTGCAGGGGTATTTATAGGCGCTAGAAGATCTAGAGTCCCAATAAAACTCTCGTGCAAAAACAGGTATCCCCTCTTATCCATCAAGCCGTGGAAACGCGACTTTGGCCGCGTATCCGCGGCCACAGCCTGGTCCCTGGCCACGTGCTTTCGCGCGTGTCCTCATCTGGTCCGTCCATCTGGGTATATCCGTCTGGATCTGGCATCTCGACTCTTTAATTTGAAATTTCGGGATAACTTGGAAAGCAAGTTATCCTATTTCCAAATCTCTTCCAAAACGAATTTTATCTTTGCACTCTCCTTCTCTTATATTTATCCTCATCCTGCAAGCATTTAGGGTTGAATAGAAGTCTATCCCTTCCCTCTTTTTAGTATTTGCAACTTTTGGACTTTGATAATTGCAACTTTGACATTTGGTATTGCACTTTTGCTCTTGGGCTTGGACATGGGCTTGGACATGGGCTTTTCGGCTTCATTTAGGCTTTTATTCCTTATGTAAATAAATACTCAAGGCCTGTACACATTAAATAATAAAATATTAGTAATAGTGCATAATTGTAGGAATAAATATGAAAATGTGATGGTAAATGTAATGACAATTATGCATTTTTTACTACCTATCACACCCCCATACTTATCTTTTTGCTCGTCCTCGAGTAAAAATAAAAAGGAAAAAGAAAAACTAATCTAGCTAACTCACTTTCGTAGGAATCACGATTGCACTTAGCACGTGCAACAAGTCGTTAAACCCCTAGGTTATCCTAGAGGACGAGTGTTGTCTCGTGAGGGTTTTCAGCGGATTACACCCACAAAATCCATAAAAGGAAAATATTTGAAATATGTTTGAAGAGACTAAGTAATCTATAAGTTTTAAGATTATCATTTTTATTCATTCTTAAACTTAGTCTTTATAAAGCAAATTGTTATCTATTTTAGGTAAGGATCAAAATTGAATTTTTGTATAGTCTTTTTCGTTACCAAAAGTCATATGCATCCTTGTGAATCTAGGAATTCCTTAACTTGGACTCTCATGGCTCTTTATTATTATTATGATTATTTTTTTTAAATATGTATAACTCATCTAATTTTCTTTCGTGTAAGTATCAAGGCTTCTTGAAGCCCTCATACCTAACTAATTGACTATTAAATATGTTAATACATATATAATATTTTTTAGTTTTCTTAGGCTTTCTAATCCACCCATGTAGCGAACTTAAAGTCGGTGACTCCCAAACTGGTTGGTTTTAGGGCACCAGGTGAGAAAACACCCCACGGACTCAAATTCGAGTGAACTAGGCCACAAAACTAAGGATTTTATTTATTTAGAACTCAACTTTAGGCGTGAATACTTATGCTTCTTGAGGCACATGTATCTAGCTTAATTAGTGATTTTTTTTTGTTATATGAGGCACAAGGGTCTTTGTCTTAGAATCCTAGATATACATTAGGGATGCACATTTCATTAACGTAAAAATCAAGACTAATTACTTATTCAATTTCTCCTCCTATACCTAAAATTCAACAATTTATTTATTTTATCCAAGTTTTTAGAAATCCTAATCATGATTTTCCTAATTCTTAAGACTAACTTAGATTTCTTTCAAAAAATAAGTCAAATATTGTCCTTTTTATAAAATATTTTTTTATTTTAGATTAGAACAAATAAAGAGAAAAAGAAAAAAATTATATATATAAAAAAATTTATATATATATAATTTTTTTAATTTTTAATTTTTTTACTTTACATACCCTTCCCCCACACTTGTCTCATGCATTGTCCCCAATGTATGAATGAAATGCATGGATGCATGAATTGGCAGAGAGATAGAGTTACCGATACATTGGGTCAAAAAGACCCATGACTGCTTTTACTTCCGGAACTGATTCCAAAAAGATTTTAAGACGTTGACCATTTACCTTGAATGTGCTGCCATTTTTTGGGTCTTAGATCTCTATGGCTCCGTGTGGAAACACAGTCTTAACAATGAAGGGCCCTGTCCATCTTGATTTTAACTTGCCAGGAAAGAGATGAAGTCTAGAGTTATAGAGTAACACTTTTTGTCCTTGGACAAAAGTTTTTCTCGTGATGAACTTATCATGAAAAACCTTAACCCTATCCTTCGCAATTTTCGCATTGTCATATGCTTCGTTCCTCAATTCCTCTAGTTCAGAAATTTGCAATTTCCGAAGCTCACCGGCCTTATCTAGATCAAAATTCAGCTGTTTAATTGCCCATAAGGCCCGGTGCTCTAACTCAACAGGAAGGTGGCAACCCTTTCCAAAGACTAGTTTGTAGGGAGACATTCCTAGAATCGTCTTAAAGGCAGTCCTATATGCCCATAGGGCATCCACCAATTTGGTGGACCAGTCCTTCCTATTCTGATTCACAGTTTTCTCCAAGATAAGCTTGACTTGCCTATTGGAAACTTCTACCTGTCCACTGGTTTGAGGATGGCAGGGCGTAGATAACTTGTGAGTTATGACATATTTTCGCATAAGAGCTTCAAAAGTTCTATTGCAAAAATGTGTACCATTGTCACTAATTATGGCACGAGGGGTTCTAAAGCGCGAGAAGATGTTTTCTTTCAAGAATTTGACAACAACTTTGTTGTCAATTGTCTTGCAAGGGACGGCTTCAATCCATTTCGATACGTAATCTACGGCCAACAAGATGTATTGGTGCCCAAACGAGTTAGGGAAGGATCCCATAAAATCAATGCCCCAGACATCGAAAAGTTCTACTTCTAGAATTAGATTTAGGGGCATCATATTTCATTTGGAAATTCTTCCTATCATTTGACATCTTATGCACGTTTTGCAAAATTCGAATGCGTCTTTAAATAAAGTTGGCCAATAAAAGCCACTTTGTAGGATCTTTTCGGTAGTTTTGCGGGGACCAAAGTGTCCACCGCAAGCAAATTCATGACAAAAGGCTAGAACGCTTCTAGTTTCCTCATCGGGGATACATCTCCTAATAATTTGGTCGCTACAATATTTGAAAAGGTATGGATCTTCCCATATGTAATACCGGACTTGAGACAAGAATCGGTATCTATCCTGTTTTGACCAATTAGGTGGTGTTTGATTTGTGACTAAGTAATTTACTATGTCAGCAAACCATGGTTCCTTAGAGATGGTTAGAAGTTGTTCATCGGGAAAATTGTCATTGATGGGCAGTTCGTCGGAAGGTGCGTTTGGCACACGAGAGAGATGGTCTGCGACAACATTCTCAACACCTTTTTTATCTCGAATTTCAAGATCAAATTCTTGAAGGAGAAGGATCCAATGAATGAGTCGGGCCTTCGCATCTTTTTTTAGCATTAGGTATCGAAGTGCAGAATGGTCGGTGAAAATGTGGTCTTGGTCCCAAGTAGGCATGGGCGGAATTTCTCCAAAGCGAACACTACTGCCAAGAATTCCTTCTCGGCAGTAGTATAGTTCATTTGGGCGTCACTGAGTGTCCTACTCGAATAATAGATCACGTGCCGCTTGTTATCCTTCGCTGTCCTAAGACAGCGCCTATCGCAAAATCTGAGGCATCGCACATGATCTCAAAAGGTTTGGACCAGTCCGGAGGTGAGATGATAGGTGCAGAGATAAGTTCCACTTTCAACTTCTCCCACGCACTATTACATCGATCGTCAAAGATGAAGGGCACGTCTTTAGCTAGAAGGTTTGTAAGGGGTCTAGCAATGTTGCTAAAATCCTTAATGAACCTACGGTAAAACCCAGCGTGTCCTAAGAAAGACCGAATGTCCTTCATGCATCGTGGAATTAGAAGTTTGGCTATGATCTCCACCTTAGCCTTGTCTACTTTGATCCCTTCCCTAGATATCTCATGACCTAGGACAATCCCATGCTACACCGTGAAGTGGCACTTTTCCCAATTGAGGGTCAAGTTCTTTTCGGTGCATCTATTCAGCACTAGCTCCAAGTGATGGAGACATTGGTCAAATGAATTTCCATAGACGGAGAAGTCATCCATGAAAATCTCTAAGAAGTACTCAACCATATCAGAAAAAAGGCTTAACATACAACGTTGGAATGTGGCGGGGGCATTACATAGGCCGAAAGGCATTCGATGATAGGCAAATGTCCCAAATGGGCATGTGAACGTTGTCTTTTCTTGGTCCTCTGGGGCTATTGGGATTTGGTTATACCCTGAATAACCGTCCAAGAAACAGTAATACTCATGACCGGCTAATCGTTCCAGCATTTGGTCGATAAATGGGAGAGGAAAATGATCTTTCCTAGTGGTGGCGTTCAACTTACGATAGTCTATGCATACTCGAACCTTGGTAGGCAATCGTGTTTGCACTAACTCATGCTTGTCGTTTTCTACCACAGTAAAGCTGGACTTCTTAGGGACCACATGCATTGGGCTAACCCATTCGCTATCGAAAATGGGATAAATGATCCCATTATCTAACAGTTTCACTATTTAAGCTTGTACAGTCTCTTGCATGAGTGGGTTTAGCCTACGCTATGGATCCCTCTTCAGTTTAACCCCTTCCTCTAGATGGATTCGATGCTGGACTATCGTAGGGCTCAGTCCCTTGATATCTGCCGTAGTCCAACCAATGGCTTCCCTATGTCTCCTAAGGGTTTCCAGTAGGTCTTCCTCTTACCTATTAGTCAAATTGGATGCAACTATGACCGGTAACGTCTCTTATTCATCTAGGTAGGCGTACTTAAGATGTTTAGACAAGGCTTTTAACTCCAATGAAGGAGGTGGCTCGATGGGTGGAGGTGTTAAGCTTGACTCTTCCATCTCTATAGAACTTGGATTTGCTGCCCATTCAATCTCATCAAGGTTGAGATCACTTGATTCTAACTCTTCCTCTTCCTCTGACTCTAGTGTGATCTCCTCATTGTGCTCACTCGTCATGTTTTCAATGAAGTTAACCTCAAAGGGTTGGTCGGTCATGTCGTAGGGATGCTTACCTAAGTTGAAAATATTGACTTCCTTGGTCATATCCCCAAAAGTCAATCTCATTGATCTGTTTCTACAATTTATGATTGGATTAGCGGTTGCTAGGAACGGGCGTCCTAAGATAACAGGAGTTTGGGACCTAGGATTAGACACAGGTTGTGTCTCTAAAACAATGAAATCGACTGGGTAAATGAATTCTCCAACTCGTATGAGGACATCATTGATCTCTCCCTTAGGAACCTTGATTGAGCGATCAGCCAACTGGATTGTAACTTGGGTTGGGTTGAGTTCTCCTAATCCAAGTTGTTGATATACGGAGAAAGGAAGCAAATAAATGCTAGCTCCTAAATCGAGGAGTGCTCGATTGATTTCAGCTCGGCCTATTGTGCAAGAAATGGTGGGGCAACCAGGGTCCTTGTATTTGACTGGGATCTGGTTGGACAATAGCTCACTAATGTTAGTGGCTAGAAAAACCTTCTTAGGCACATTTGTCTTTCTTTTCTTGGTGCACATGTCCTTAAGGAATTTGGCATAACTAGGGACCTGTTGGATTGCATCAAGAAGTGGTATATTGAGCCTAACCTGATTGAATACCTCGAGTAGTTTCTCCATATGTGCATTATTATTACTCCTAAGCCTATTCAGAAATGGGGCTATAAGCTTGTGCACCTGTCCTGCTGATTTCTCAACTTCAGTTTCATTGGAGCTTTGTGTAGATGGAGTGGAACTAGATGGAATAGGCAACTGGGATGGGCCCGGTGGCATGGATACGTGATTATCAACTTGTTTCCCTGATCTTAGTGTATGAACCAAGTTACAGTGGTTTTGGTCTTGAGCCTCATTGGCTTGCCTAGGATTCCTAGGGTTTGGCAATGGTTGACTTGGTAGAGTTCCCCTTTGTCTTTCTTGTTGATTCAGTTGGATCTCTATCCTGATCAAGACTTGAGCCAGCGTGTCATGGCTTTTAACTAGAGTGTTCACCTTTCTTTCCATGTTGGAGAGCCTTGTTTCAATTTATGAATATTGGAAAGAGGGTGGAGGATTTTGACTAGGGAAATTTTGTTGATAGGGCGGATTTTGAAAATTGTTGGAGAATTTGGGCCTAGTTTGGTCATTGTTGCTTGGGCCCATAAAAAATTGGGATGATTTCTCCAACCACGATTGTAGGTGGACGAATATGGATTGTTGGCGGGCCTTGTGAAGGCCGCACTCATATGCTCGGGTAAGGTTTGATGCGCGATAAAGACGGGACATTTCTCGAACACATGGTTCATGTCTTGACAATAAGTACAGCCCGCCGAAGGTGTTGGGCTGACTTAGTTCACAAAGACTGGTTCTTTAATTTCAAGAGCCTCTAGTCTTCGCATCACAGCAGCTAACTTAGCATCGGTAGCTATGTTGGCCTCAATGAAATGGATACCTCCTTTAGAAGAAGTAGGGTCATTAGTCCTAAATTTTTCCAGAGTTGGTTCCCATTGGATGGTGTTATCAGCTAATTCTTCATATAATAACCATCCTTCATTTTCGTTCTTTTTTAGAAATCCTCCTTGGCACATGGATTCTAATAGTGTTTTAGTTTGATATTCTAATCCATCATATAGAACTTGGTAAAGTCGCCATTTCTCTATCCCATGGTGAGGGCATTGGGCAAGGAGGTCCTTAAAACGTTCAAAATATTTTCAAAAAGGTTCATTGGCTGTTTGCTTAAACTGTAAGATGCACTTCCTAATCAGTGCAGTTTTGTGGACGGGATAAAATTTCTTTAAGAAGGCCTTAACGAAATTATCCCATGAAGATATTGAACCAGCCTCTAAACTGTAGAGCCATTTCTTTGCTAGGTCTTTCAAAGCAAATGGGACAAACCGTAGTTTGATGGCATCTTCTCCTAACTTGGGTATCTTCACATGAGAAATACTTCTTTAAATTCCCTTATGAAGAGTATGCGTCCTCGGATTCAAGTCCATGAAATTTGGGAAGAGTGTTGATGTATTGTAGCTTGAGCTCAAATTGGTCAACACCTTCATCGGTTAACTTGATGCAAGAAGGAAGAAAGGTCCTAATAGGATAGAACCTATCTTGGAGTGACAGTGATTGAGCCATGTGTGAGTCGGGCTTTTGCTCGGGTGGTGAACTGTTCTAGTTAGTCTGGATGTAAGTGGGTCTCTCGACCAAGCGGACATGCACAATTAGCAAACAAGTTCACCCAATCAATCAAAAAAAATCAAAAATCCTAGTCTAGGGTAAGCTTGACCTAGACGACTCCTAACTTTAGACTATCCTTCGGAGGTATATTGCTGACCTTAACCACAAGTTAATCGGCCAGGCAGGTGGCAAGACCGGTGGGAGGTTTTCCGTCAAAGACGTTCCTTAATTAAATAACCACTGATCTTCAGGCTTTCGGCCCTCAATCCCCTGCCTAGACACCGATTTGGCAAGAGTTAATTTCGAATAACTTCCCCCTTCAGCCAATCTCCTAGTGAGTCTGATTAACCTAGGGCCAACGTCTAGTCAAATTTTACTTAAGGTTAGGGTTGTGAGTGTGACGGAGATGATTTGTGGGCCAAGGAAGGGTGATGAAATCCCCACCTTATCTTGTTAATGGGTTTTGCCCTTAATTTTTTTTTTGTGTACGTGTAAAGAAGTAGAAAAGTAATCACTCAAAAAGCAGTAAATTAGCCAAGAGTGTTTCCTAATCTATATGCAATGCAAACGTACCTTGTCTCCAGCACTCTTTAACAGAATTAAAAAAAATAAATAGACACGTACCTAAAATGCAAGAGTCTAATTTTTTTTTTAACCAATGGGTTACTGTTAATTAATTAGCAGTGTGCAGGTTTACCACAGAGAAAATTTTAACAGAGCAGTAAATCAGATTTGCAAGTAGCAGCAACCTACAAAAAAAAGGGTGAGTAGTGAACTACTCAGGCCGTGGAAACGCGGCTTTTGCCGCGGACTCGCGGCTCTGTAGTAGGCCCTGTTGCTCTGCCTTCGAGGGTAGAGGCACAAAGTTGCTATATGTCCTTGCTGCTATTAGTTTTCCTGTTCTCTGAACCTGCAAACAGAAAGAATAAAAGAATTAGTTTTGAGAAAATCGTGCCGTTCATTTCCCGGTAACAGTGCCAAAATTTTGATTGAAAAAACTGAGATTGCAAAGAAAAAGATTAAGAGTTAGAATTCTCAGTCTCAATGCTATCCACTACAGCAAGGGCCATAGTGGGTCGATTCACAGGGAAGGATGCGATGCAAGCTTTTCGGACGATTCCTCTGTATCCTTAAAATAAGACAAAAGAGAGATTAGATTTGAAATATATGATTAGAGAGATGCGGTTTTACTGATCTTCTACCACAACCCACAGTGCAAGTTAAGGATATTGAATATTATCTTGAAATATATGAAATTGATCCTAGGTTTATTAGAGAAGATGCAAGCAAGAGAAAAAGATCTTAGAATCTTACTAGTTCGCACTCCTAGAAATCCAACAAGTGTTCATCCTAACTTCTAAGTACAGCATAAGAAAAGCTTTACCTTAATGTTACGTTGTCAAAGTGCTTAAGCATAAAGTTGTGAAGAATTATTTAGAGGTGTAACCTAGATTAGAAAACTAGTCATCAATTTAATCTTCAAGCAATCTGTCTTAAACCTAGGGTTTCTAAAAATTACTATCAATCCATTCAATTCCTAAACTGCTCTAGGGTTGTTTAAGAAATCTGCAAACCACAATTAATAATTAGTTCATCATCTTCTTTTTTTTATATTTTCAATTTTTTCTTTTTATTTTGTTTAATAAGAAGGGTTGCAAAAGAGAGAAGAATCAAAACAATTAAAAAGATCACAGAATAAAATGGAATTAAAAGACAAGAATTGAGATGGCAAAAAGGTAACCTTTATTCGAAAATATCTTCCAAATACAATGCTCCTTCTTCTCCACAATATGCTCAAAGAGAAATTACAATTACAGAAATTTAACAAGAAACTAAAGAAACCCTAATTTCCCAGTCTCTGGATGCCCCCCTCTCGGTTGCTCTGCAGGGGTATTTATAGGCGCTGGAAGATGTAGAGTCCCGATAAATCTCTCGTGCGAAAACAGGTATCCCCTCTTATCCATCAAGCCGTGGAAACGCGGCTGAAACGCGGCCACAGCCTGGTCCCTGTCCACGCGCTTTCGCGCATGGCCTCCTCTAGTCCGTCCATCTGGTATATCCGTCTGGATCTGGCATCTCGACTCTTTAATTTGAAATTTCAGGATAACTTGGGAAGCAAGTTACCCTAATTCCAAATCTCTTCCAAAACGAATTTTATCTTTACACTCTCCTTCTCTTATATTTATCCTCATCCTGCAAACATTTAGGGTTGAATAGAAGTCTATCCCTTCCCTCTTTTTAGTATTTGCAACTTTTGCACTTTGATAATTGCAACTTTGACGTTTGGTAATTGCACTTTTACTCTTGGACTTGGACATGGGCTTCGACATGGGCTTTTGGGCTTCATTTAGGCTTTTATTTTTTATGTAAATAAATACTCAAGGCCTGCACACATTAAATAATAAAATATTAGTAATAGTGCATATTTGTAGGAATAAATATGAAAATGTGATGGTAAATGTAATAACAATTTTGCATTTTTTACTACCTATCACTACTCGACCAAGACCTTCTTAGAAAGCATGTGCCAAGAGGGATTCTTGCAGAAGGATGAGCATGAAGGATGGGACTTATATGAGAATCTAGCTGAAAAGACCATCCAATGGGAACCTACTAGTGAAAGCTCTAGAAATCCAAACTCTATCTCTTCAAAAGGAGGTCTCCATTCAAATGAATCATCCATAGCTAACGAGGCTAATGTAAGATCACCTAGAGGGGGGGTGAATAGGTGATGGCTAATCTAATGGTCACTTGTGAACAAATAATGCGGAATTAAAACTAAGTTGACCAAATTAAACTTCTTTTAATTGAACACTTATGTATAACACAAGAGTGTTGCCGAATTCCCTTGCGAGGCTCTGGACAAATTCCTCTAGATTCCCCTTGAATGGGTTGAGGTGCCGCGTTGGCTCTCTTGGTTGAATACTAGTGTTAATAACAATCCCAAGCAAGTATAGCAATTATGAGCACAAAGGTATATCATGCATATAAGAGATAAAGACAATAAAGTAATGCAAGATATAAGTGAGACAAAAAGAGTAAGAGAGCAAGAGTGAGCAAACGCAAACACAAAGGGTTTGTTTCGAGGTTCGAGCACACTTGCTCTACATCCCCGCCTTCGACACACGAAGGATTTCCACTATGCACGATCCAACCGGATCTCTCCTTGGTGCCGCAACACCTACAAGCCCTCGGACTCCAAAGTCCCTTACACACCACAAGCCCACCGGCTCGTCAAGGCCGCACCTCAAGCTACAAGAGTTCGCACCAGAACCCTAAACAACCACGAGCACACTTTCCCGTCTCCTCAAAGTACAAGATGAAATCTTGGTGATCTAAACACTTGATCACCTACAAAAACTTCTCACTACAACACCTATAGGATGAATAGCTCAATGGATGCTCAAGTGTTTGCGTGAGAAAGCAAGGAAAGAATCTTTTGATGGAAAACTCAAGAAATCACAATA
This sequence comes from Agave tequilana, assembly GCA_038442645.1. NCBI lineage: Eukaryota > Viridiplantae > Streptophyta > Magnoliopsida > Asparagales > Asparagaceae > Agave > Agave tequilana. Next base: position 24,699 of record JAVJIF010031331.1, read on the forward strand.
AACACTCTCTTGATAAAATCCCTTTTGATAGGAAATATTGGCACTCTATTTTGTGGAGAAAACTCTGCTAAAAGAATGGAAATAACTGGACAAAAGCTCCTAAAATCTTGGCTCAAAACAATGACAAAACCCCCTTTTATAGAGGTCAGAAAAATCTGACCGTTGGGGTCTGTCAGAGCTGCCGGTCGACCGCCCGGTCGACCGGTAACAGTCAAAAATCTGACCGTTACAGCCTCCGATCGACTGGCCCGGTCGACCGAGAAGAACAGAGAGCACTGCTCTCAGTTCCGGTCGACCGGCCCGGTCGACCGCACAAAACTGCCAGACGTGCACAGTTTTGTGCACGTCGGTCGACCGGCCCGGTCGACCGACCTCTGTGTAATGGGTTAACTTGGAGCACAGTTTTGAGGTCTAAAACATTCGAATTTGGAATAAGTATATAGGATGAATTTGTAGATATTGAAGTTTTCTTTCTAATGAAACTTAAATCAAATCAATATCAATTCGGAATTGAAAGTTATCAATAAAATACTAAAAGGTATCAAATCAGAAACTGAAAACTGTTTTTCAGACTTCAACCCAATATTTGACATTCTTAACATTTAAATCAGAAGATGATTATTGAATATTAAATGTATCTCTGAAAGTCATCTTTAAAATGCAATATAAATCATGTTAATTGAATATAGGAATCAAAAGTTATGACTAGAAAACTAAAAGTGTGTCGAGCAGATCAGCAGGACGGACGAGAGTTCTAAAAAGGTTTTGGTTAAAAACACATGTATATTTGAAACACCAAAAACTAAAACGGTATTTTTCTAAAACTAAAAATCTTTTATGAAAACACATAAATCAAGAGTGTGTGTGTGATATGAACTTGAGCAATCCACCAACTATCTATCCTTTACATTTTAACTAAAACAAACAAAAATCTTATACCTAGACACAAGTCTTCATCTTCTTGAAGTCTTCCCTTGAAGTCTTCTCATCTTCTTGACTTGGTCCACATGCAATCCACCGAGCTCATCTCTAGATGTGTTCTTGATGCATAGGCTCGTGAATCGACCGGTGCTAGCTTCCAACTTGACATTTTATCCTTTGTTGAAGCTCCACACCTACTAAGATCTTGATAAGGAATCTGTCACTAATTAAACACAAGATCATTAGTAATCATAACTTCATGAGTTGATCATCATCAAAACTAGGGTGATAGGCCTTTGGGCCAACAGCTAAGTTAGCTAACCTAGCGAGAAGATTGGAAGCTCTAGAAACTAAGGAACCAAGTCTAGTGAATCAAGTCAGCTCAAACCAATTTCCAACTCCGGATTGTACTTACTGTCAGGCCATGAATCATGTGTTTGAGGAGTGTCCTGTATTTCAAGCTCACTAACATTTTCCTGAACCGATGAATGCAGCCTTCTCAAGGCCGAACAATGATCCTTATGCTCTGACGTACAATCCTAGCTGGAGAAATCACCCGAATTTCTCATGGAGCCATCAAAATAATGACCACCCACGGTCAAACCATGCAAGCCACTTCCATCATTCTAATAATTCTTTCAAACATCAACCCAACTTTTCCAATCACCCTCACAATTCTCCCAACACTTTTTCAAATTATCAACAAAGTTTTCCCAACCAAGCTCCACCACCCTCCTTCCAGAATCCTCAACTCAAAAGGAGAATGACTGATTTTGAGAGAAACATGGAAAGGTACATGAAGAACCAGGATTCCCTCATGCAAACAATACAGTGGTTAGAGGGTCAAATGAGCCAGTTAGCCTACCCACAACATGAGAGGCAAAAGGGTACCTTGCCTAGTCAACAAATTATGAATCTTAGGAATTCACAATAAGCTTATTTGGTTGAGGATCAATCACTGAATCAATGTAATATTGTTCATACATTGAGGTCAGGAAAGAAAGTTGATAACAAAGTGTCAACACCACCCAATCCTAGTCAGCACAATCATACTTCAGCATCCACCTCATCTAATCCCACCCCTCCTAAAGTTGATGAATCTGAAAAAGATAAGTCAACCAGTCATGTGCACCAGCCTATAGCACCATTTCCTAATAGGCTGAAAAACAAGCAAAATCCGCTCATGGATAAGATAATTGAGATCTTTAATCAAGTGAAGATAAATGTGCCACTTCTTGATGCCATCCAACAAGTCCCATCTTATGCTAAGTTTCTTAAGGACATGTACACCAAGAAGAGAAAGACTAATGTACCTAAAAAGGTCTTCTTAGCCACTAACATTAGTGAGCTACTATCGGGTCCGATCTCTGTCAAGTACAAGGATCCAGGTAGTCCAACCATTGCCTGCACAATAGGACAAGCCGAGATTAGTCGTGCACTTCTTGACTTGGGGGCAAGTATCAACTTGCTTCCATTCTCAGTTTATCAACAACTCGGGTTAGGCGATCTTAGTCCAACTCGAGTCACTATCTAACTGGCTGACCGTTCAGTGAAAGTTTCAAAAGGGGAGATTAACGATGTCCTTATCTGGGTTGAGGAGTTTATTTACCCCATTGATTTCAAAGTTCTTGAGACACAACATGTGTCTAACTCCAATCATAGGGCTCAAACTCCTGTTATCCTAGGGCGACCATTCCTTGCTACTGCCAATGCCATCATCAATTGTAGGAATGGATTCATGAGGTTAACTTTTGGGGACATGACTAGAGAAGTCAATGTCTTCAACCTAGACAAACAACCTCGTAAGATAAGAGATCAAACATTTGAGGTAAACTTTGCTGAAAACAATTGTGATGAAGAGAGTGAAGATTCTGAAGATGAGTTACTATTTCTTAATGAATTATTTAAAAATGAATGCGATTATCTTGATGTCGAAGATCCTCATGTTAGAGTACCCTTTAAAAAAGGAAAAATTGATTTGATTCACTTTTGATGAGCCAACCAATAATGCATCGCATGAGGATATAATTCAAGAACCTCCGATTGATATACTCTTTGAAAACCTCTTCGAAGTAGAACTCATGTGTTTGGATGAACCAACTAGGGATCTTTTGGTTAATTGCACATCTCTAGGGGAAAGTGTTGACCTAAGTTTTGAGAAGATATATAGAACTGAGTTAGAATTCCCAGGGATTCATAATGAAGAAGCTCCAACTGAGAAGGGTGGTGGTGACAAATTTTTGAATAATGATTGTAGCAATATGAGGAAGAAACACCTAAAGGAGATGAGACTTAGGAGGCAGAAAGCTAAAATGACAAAACAATTGGCATCCCCACTGTGCCCTGTAAAGAGGACCCATTGGAATGATGGGAAGAGAGCTAGAGGAATAAGACCGAAAAAGACCTAGGTGTGGGAGAAACTTGATGTTGTACATATTCCTGTATAATATATGCACCTCTTTTACATTTCATTTCATGCATGTATACATTTCTTTCATACATTGGGGACAATGCATGAGATAAGTGTGGGGGAGGGTTCTAACATGATGACTACTATAACTTGAAAAAAAAATTTATATATATATAAAACAAAAAAATAAAATAAAAAATAAAACTTTTTGAAAGGGGTAGACAATATTTTGATATATTTTCTTTGTAAGAAATTAAGTCAATTTTAAGGAATAGGAGAATCATAATTAGGATTTCCTACACTTGGTCAAAATAAGATAACTTGTTTGATTTTTAGGGTCAGGAAGAAAATTTATGAAAGTAATTTAATTTTGATATTTACCTTGATGACATATGCACACTAAATACACTTACACACTTAGGGTTTAAAAACAGAGATTCTTATACCTTATAAAAAAATATATTATGAAAAAAATAAGTCTAATTATTGATTAGGTAGGTGCTTTGACCTAAGCAAGCCTTAGTATTTATGCAAAAGATAATTAGATAAGTTTGAAAAAAAAAATGTGTATAAAAATCCTTTGATTAAGCTGGGTATTTATGCCTCATGAAGCATAAGTATTCACGCCTAAAAGAGGTACATCTTATAAATAAAAACCTTGGTTTCGTGGCCTTATCTGCTCAAGTGTTTAAGCCCTTAGGGGCATTTTCTCACCTGGTGCCCTAAAACTGTCCGGTTTGGGTGTCACCGACTGAATGCTTGTTACATGGGCAGATTAGAAAGCCTAATGAAATTGAGGATTAAATTCCACCAAAAATAAATAAGGCATAGGAGTTAATGTTAACGAACCCTTAGTCAACTTCACAGTCACGATGGTGCATACGACTCAGGGTAAATTAATAGACTAGATGAGAAAAACAATTTGACTCCTTACTTTGATTATTGACATGTTGTTGAATAGAGACTAAGTTTAGGAATGAAAAATTTGATATTCCTATAACTTATAGATTACTTAAACTCTCACAAATATACTTCAAATATTTTCTACTTTTTAAAAAAAATGCTTTTCAAAAATACTAACCTTTTTCTCTTTCTTCATGGATTTTGTGGGTGCAATCCGCTGAAAACCCTCACGAGATAAAACTCGTCCTCTAGGGGTGACCTAGAGGTTTAACGGCTTGTTGCACATGCTCAGTGCAATCGAGTGACCTGCGAAAGTGGTCTAATAATTGATTAGAATTAGTCTGAGGTTTTGCTCGAGGACGAGCAAAAGATAAGTGTGGGGGTGTGATTAATCACATATATTGCATTTACATTGTCATCTTACCATATTTTTTAGCTAATAAAGTCTATTAATAAGTTTTCTTTTTCTTTATTAAATGTAGGCCCAATTGCTAAAATAAAGAAATGAGGAAAATGCCCAAAAGCCTACCAAATTCTGATTTAATTCAGAATAAATTCGAAATGAAGAAATCAAGGCAAAATCTTGGCATATCAAAAGGTTAAGTAGAATCCTCCCTGAATCGAGCGGTTGAAGCCACACAATCAAAGGCTGTTTCGTTAACTTTTGGAGCAGAAATAAGAAAACCAGAAGAAGATACGGGTTATGCACCAAAAGAGGAGTTCCACCCAACTGGGTGTGGCCATCTGGCCACACCAGGGCTGCGAAAACGCGGCCCAAGTCTCGTTTCCACGGCTATCTAGTGGCAGTTGGGGGAGCGTTTGCTCCCCCAATCTTTCCGGGATCCTCCTCGTTTGGTTTTTGGCTATAAATACTGGTTTCAGCAAAGAAAAATGCAGCGAAGATTAGGATTAGAATTTGTGTTTATTTTCTTAAGATTTAGGTTCTTTGTTAACTAGCATAAAAGTTATAATCTTGCTTTTTACTTTGTAGTCCAGTATCAAAACTTGTGAGAGAGAGAGGAATTGAGTGCTTGTACTTGAAGATTAAAGTGACATCAATACAAGAGTCGAGCCGCGTTTTCTTCCACTTGCAGTACGGTATGGTTTACATTATGTCTATGCTTTCTTCGTTGTTTTCTATGGATAACTAAATGATTTTCTGGGCTCACTAATGGATCTCTTCTTTCACTTCTATCTTGACTGATTTCATAACAAGCAACATTTTTTGAAGCATAAAGTGCCTTAGTTAAAACTTTGTTCTTGAAAGCACATGATGATTTCTTTACTTTAAACGTGTACTTTCAAAACACAAATCTCTTTGAACTATTTTTATTTCATGCTTGCTTCTTTGCTCTTGATGGTTTAATATTCACTTCTTAATGATTTGTAATGAAAGGACTTAAGATTTAAATGTGACGATCTTATTTGTTTTACTTGGACATTAAAAGAAGCTAAAGGTTTATGGTTCAAAATAAAAGTGATGCAACCCAAATTTCCTTAAGATAAGTACATAGTTGAGTTAAACATTAGTGAGTGATTGGTAGTGAAAAGTGCATTTTTATCATTATATTTACCATCACATTTTCATATTTATTCATATAATTCTGCACATTTACTAATATTTTATGATTTATTGTGTGCAGGCCTCGAAATATTAAAATAAAGAAATAAAGCCTAAAAAGAAGCCCAAAAGCCCATATTCAAGCCCAATGTAAAAGTTGCAAATATCAATTGCCGAAATTGCAAATACACAAGGGGCAAAATTGCAAATACACAAGGGTCAAAGTTGCAAATATTAAAGAAGAGGGAAGGATAGACTTCTATTCAACCCTAAAAACTTGCATATGAGGATAAAAGCCAAAGAAGGAGAATTTAAGATCACAAATTTGTGGATAAAAGATTTGGGATCTAGGTAACTTGATTCTCAAGTTATATCTAAATCCAAAGATTAAGAGCCAGGATGCAGCTTCCAGAAGGAAACGACTAGATGGACGGACCAGGAGAAGCCACACGCCAAAGCGCATGGCCAGCCGCCACCATAAGGCCGCAGAAACGCGGCCCAAGCCGCGTTTCCGCGGCAATCCAGTGTTATCTGGGGACCCGTTTTCGTGGGAGAGTTGTGTTGGGACTCTACCTCCTTCTGCTCCTATAATACCCCCTGCAGTGCAACCGAGAAGAGCGTCCAGAGGCAGAGCCAGAGGGCCAAATCTAGGGTTTTAGGCTTTTTTCTTCTAGTTTAGATTTTCTTTTCTCTTTTGTAATTTCTATTTTTCCTTTTTGTAAACTGAGAGGAGATGATGTTTTCATGGAGGAAGGAGATCTACTTGTACTGAGGGTGACAATCGGTGTAAGTTTTGCTTTTCCGCCATTGTTAAATAAATCGAATCGAGGTTCATTCTTTTTTATTATGTTATGTTCTTTTATTCTTGTTGATTCTTGTGTATCTCAGTTTTTGTTTTCTTCTATTGTTGTTTCTCTAATGTCTTGCTCACCATGAGAACCAATTGCTTCGAGACTGCCTAGCCGAAGAAGAGCCATTGATGGCCTATGGCGATGAACAAGTCTTCATAGTTTGTCTTTTATTTTCATAGTGTAGATCAAGAAGGCGGACGATCCTATACGCCATACTTGTACGCCTTCCAAGAAAAGGTAAATCATCGCAACGGTTCAAAGGTAAGCAGACTGAAGAGGTATGTATGTGTAGTTTGCTTTCTTTTATTTCTTTAGTTTAGATCTCACACTACCACATTCTAAATTTCTTTTCTTCCATTGTAAATATCATTTCTTCTTCTCTATCTTCTTTCTTCCTAACTTAACATTAAAATAATAAAAAAAATTTAGAGATAACTTACAAACGCTTCCATCGCTAGTCCCTCCCTGAGGATCACGACCCGCATAGCCACTGCTACCGCGGATTCGAATTGAGCACTTGCACAACTTGTTCTTAAATCTAAAATTGTTTATTTTGTGTGCAGGAAAAATCTCAATCAAAATTTTGGCGCCGTTGCCGAGGAGGGACGGTAAGTTTTTCTCTAAAAATAAAAAAAATTTAACTAATTCTTTTATTCTTTCTGTTTGCAGGTTTGGAGAACAGGGAACCTGACAGCAGAAGTGGACATATAGCAACTCTGTGCCTCTGCCCTCGAAGGCAGAGCACAAGAGCCTACTTCAGAGCCGCGGAAACGCGGTAATTGCCGCAAAACCGCGGCCTGAGTAGTTCCCTACTGATCCATCTTTTTGCAGGTTGCTGCAAATTGCAATATCTGTCTACTGCTCTGTTAAACTTTGTTCTGTGATAACCCTGCTTACTGCTAATTAATCAACAGTAAAATACTTGTTGTTAAAGATGAAAATTGATTAGACGTTTGCATATTAGGCACGTGTCTTTTCAATTCCTTTATTTTTATTGTTGAAGAGTGCTGGAGCAAGGTACGTTCGCATTGCATGTAGAATAGGACTCATCTCTTGATTGATGCTTTGAGTGAATCTTATTTACATATTTTGTACACTTGCACAAATTTATTTTAAGGGCATAACCCATTAACAAGATAAGGTGGGGATTTCATCACCCTTCCTTAGCCCAAAAATCATATCCCAAGCACTCACTAACCCAAGCCTAACTTAAAATTAGTAGACGTTGGCCCTAGGGACATCTCGGACTCAATTAGGAGATTATCCTAAGAGGGAACAGTGCTGGAAGTTGACTCCTGCCAAATCAGTGTCTAGGAAGGGGATTGAGGGCCAAAAGCCTGAAGATTGGTGGTTATTTAATTAAGGAACGTCTTTGATGGAAAACCTCCCACCACTCTTGCCCTGACATGGCTGATTAACTTGTGGTCAAAGTCTGCACCCTACCTCCCGTGGACAATCTAACCAGTTAGGAGTCGTCTAGGTCATAGGTCTACCCTAACTTAGGTTAGAATTTTTTTCTTTTTTGTTTGTTTATTTGTTTGTTTTCTTTTTCTTTGTTGTGTTGGTGTGATATGGCATATAATAATAATTTTTCCAATTTTAATCCATATTACACACCTAACTATTTTTCGGATATTACTAACCCGGCATATCACAACTTTGACCAACCTAGTGTGCCGGAATGGTCTTATCCGAATATAACCCATACCCCCCATCTTATAACTATAATTTCCATAATAATTTCAACTCTTCATAGAGTTCATGGGGTTTTGATTCCCCCGAGTCCAATTTTCAACCGACTTGTCCTCCGTCTCCACCTTGTCCACAATATTCCCAAGAGTCATACTCAGATCCACCCATTTAGAATAGAATACCATCTATCGGGGAAATGATAAGTATGCATGAGTCCAAGCAACAATTACCATCAATCGCAGACATGATTATGCGTGAGTCCACCGACTCACAACTTCATCCCGATTACACTTCATCCTTTCCAGTCTAATCACAACATGATGCACCTATCAACTATGAAAGGATGCTTGCAGCCATGACTCAGGCTAGATTAGCCCGTGATCATGAAATAGAAATGATGGTTCAATCTTTACGTTCTCACCGTTCGGCCATTTCTGATATCGCTGACCACTCTCTTAGAGCCGACGAACCAAGTCGCTTTGGACAACAAGATTCTAATTCAGTGCCATCATGTGAACTTGCCGAAACTCCAAATTTTGATAGTTTGGCAAGTTTTTTCTTTCCTGAAATAGAACTTGAGCATGAATATGATCATGAACCCCAACTTGATGATTCAATTTTGCTTCCTGATTCAAGAATGACTCCGGTGTCTCCACCTGATTTCACTTTTCCCGAGTCAACATTGGATCTTGTACCAATTCATTATGAAATTGAATCACCCATTTTTGATGATCATATTGAACTTGACCAATTGTGCAATTTTAAAAGTCCCATGGATAAATTGGCAAGTTCTCATTTTTATGAAATTGAACCCAATGAGATATGTGACCTAGATTCTCAAATCTGTGATCAAGTTCAAATTCCCGAATCATTATTGACTCCTGTTTTGTTACCCGACTTAGGTAATATTTTAGAGTCAGTTTTAAATCCCACACCTATCATTCCTGAACTTGAATCACCAACATTGAGTCACATTCCATTGTGGGAAGATTATTGTGGACTTGAGCTTCAACTTATTGATTTGGACCCACTTCCTGAACCTAGCCCGACTCCTGAACCCTTACTTGATTTAAGTTTCTTTCCTGAGTCGGTATTCGTTCCCGTACTTCTCACGTCCAAGTCAATCATTCTATCTTTTCACACTCCATTTTGGGACAAGGCGGTTGACACAATTGACTCTGAATATAATTATGAATTATGGAAATTTGATGGGGTGGAATTAAAAAATGATAATACATACATTTTAGTGGGTTATACAAGAGAAATTTTTGGTGGGTTCCTCCGTGAAATACCACATTATCTTGATTGGGTAGCAACGCTTGGCCCAATTAGACCACCACCGGAACCACAACCTTGAGGTAACTTCTGCCTTCCCTTATTCTTTTTCATGCATATATGCATTCATTCATACATTGAGGACAATGCATGAGATAAGTGTGGGGGTGGGCTTTACTAACATACTAACATAGGTAGAAACTAACAAAAAAATTTGCTAATAAAAAAAAATCTAAAAAAAATTATAAAAAGGACTATATTTTGACTTATCTTTTGAAAGAAATCTAAGTTAATCTTAAGAATTAGGAAAATCATGATTAGGATTTCTAAAAACTTGGTCAAAATAAATAAATTGTTGAATTTTTAAGTATAGGAGGAGAAATTGAATAAGTAGTTAGTCTTAATTTTTACCTTAATGAAATATGCATACCTAATGCATATCTAGGATTCTAAGACAAAGACCCTTGTACCTCATAAAAAATTATTAAAAAAATAAAAAAATAATTTCACCAATTAAGCTGGATACATGTGCCTCAAGAAGCATAAGTATTCACGCCTAAAGGTGAGTTTACAAATAAAGTCCTTAGTTTTGTGGCCTAGTTCACTCGAATTTGAGTCCGCGGGGTATTTTCTCACCTGGTGCCCTAAAGCCGACCGGTTTGGGAGTCATCGACTTTAAGTTCGCTACATGGGTGGATTAGAAAGCCAAAGAAAACTGAGAAATATTATATATGTATTAACACATCTAATAGTCAATTAGTTAGGTATGAGGGCCTCAAGAAGCCTTGATGCTTATACGAAAGAAAATTAGATGAGTTATACATATTAAAAAATAAATAAATAAATAAATAAATAAATAAAGAGGCATGAAAGTCCAAGTTAAGGAATTCCTAGTAAAAATTCATAAGGATGCATATGATTTTTGGTAACGAAAAAGACTATACACAAAATTCAATTTTGATCCTTACTTAAAAATGAAAACAATTTACTTTATAAATACTAAGTCTAAGAATGAATAAAAATGATAATCCTAAAAACTTATAGATTACTTAGTCTTTTCAAAAGTATTTCAAATATTTCCTTTTTATGGATTTTGTGGGTGTAATCCGCTGAAAACCCTCACGAGACAACACTCGTCCTCTAGGGTAACCTAGGGGTTTAACGGCTTGTTGCACGTGCTAAGTGCAACCGTGATTCCTACGAAAGTGAGTTAGGTTAGATTAATTTTTCTTTTCTTTTTCTCTTTGATTTTTACTCGAGGACGAGCAAAAAGATAAGTGTGGGGGTGTGATTGGTAGTGAAAAGTGCATTTTTATCATTATACTTACCATCACATTTTCATATTTATTCATATAATTCTGCACATTTACTAATATTTTATGATTTATTGTGTGCAGGCCTCGAAATATTAAAATAAAGAAATAAAGCCTAAAAAGAAGCCCAAAAGCCCATATTCAAGCCCAATGTAAAGTTGCAAATATCAATTGCCGAAATTACAAATACACAAGGGGCAAAATTGCAAATACACAAGGGTCAAAGTTGCAAATATTAAAGAAGAGTGAAGGATAGACTTCTATTCAACCCTAAAAACTTGCAGATGAGGATAAAAGCCAAAGAAGGAGAATTTAAGATCACAAATTCGTGGATAAAAGATTTGGGATCTAGGTAACTTGATTCTCAAGTTATATCTAAATCCAAAGATTAAGAGCCAGGATTCAGCTTCCAGAAGGAAATGACCAGATGGACGGACCAGGAGAAGCCACACGCCAAAGCGCGTGGCCAGCCGCCACCATAAGGCCGCGGAAACGCGGCCCAAGCCGCGTTTCCGCGGCAATCCAGTGTTATCTGGGGACCCGTTTTCGTGGGAGAGTTGTGTTGGGACTCTACCTCCTTCTGCTCCTATAAATATTCCCTGCAGTGCAACCGAGAAGAGCGTCCAGAGGCAGAGCCAGAGGGCCAAATCTAGGGTTTTAGGCTTTCTTCTTCTAGTTTAGATTTTCTTTTCTCTTTTGTAATTTCTATTTTTCCTTTTTGTAAACTGAGAGGAGATGATGTTCTCATGGAGGAAGGAGATCTACTTGTACTGAGGGTGACAATCGGTGTAAGTTTTGCTTTTTCGCCATTGTTAAATAAATCGAATCGAGGTTCGTTCTTTTTTATTATGTTATGTTCTTTTATTCTTATTAATTCTTGTGTATCTCAGTTTTGTTTTCTTCTATTGTTGTTTCTCTAATGTCTTGCTCACCATGAGAACCAATTGCTTCGAGACTGCCTAGCCGAAGAAGAGCCCTTGATGGCCTATGGCGATGAACAAGTCTTCATAGTTTGTCTTTTATTTTCATAGTGTAGATCAAGAAGGCGGACGATCCTATACGCCATACTTGTACGCCTTCCAAGAAAAGGTAAATCGTCGCAACGGTTCAAAGGTAAGCAGACTGAAGAGGTATGTATGTGTAGTTTGCTTTCTTTTATTTCTTTAGTTTAGATCTCACACTACCACATTCTCAATTTCTTTTCTTCCATTGTAAATATCATTTCTTCTTCTCTATCTTCTTTCTTCCTAACTTAACATTAAAATAATAAAAAAATTTTAGAGATAACTTACAAACGCTTCCATCGCTAGTCCCTCCCTGAGGATCATGACCCGCATAGCCACTGCTACCGCGGATTCGAATTGAGCACTTGCACAACTTGTTCTTAAATCTAAAATTGTTTATTTTGTGTGCAGGAAAAATCTCAATCAGTGAGCCCGGATCTTCTCCTCTTATATCTAAAACAAACCAAACAATTTTCAAAGCTTATTTTTACCTTCTCCAAAGCCTTTTCTAAAAGTTGCAATTTCTCTTTAATCATCTCTTTCTTTCCATTCTCTTTTCCATTACAAAACGAACACAATTCTTTATTTTTAAATGATTCATCGAAAAGCTTCCATCGCATCCCTCCTCATGGACACGACCCGTTAGCCACAAGCTATACGGTAAATTCTTAAACTCTTTGATTGTTCTTTCTTTTAGCAATTTAAGATCGTCAAGCTTTTTTCTTCCATCCTCATCACAATATGATTTGAGTCGAACCATTTCTCAAATTTGTAACTAATCCTATCAGTTTATCACCTCTGATTAGATTAGTTATACCATTATAGTACAACTTGAAAGTAAGAATTACAAATTCAGAAGATAAAACAAGTTGAAAATACAATAGAAGGAGTCAAATACAATTACTTTTTTATTGATTCCAAAAAGAGGGATACATGGATACATAGATTACAAGCTACGAGGGTGCTTTGTAAGACTTGATTTGTTCTTCAAAGAGGGCCAGCCTATTCTTCCTCTCCTCAGCAGCTCTGATGAATGCCCACGACCTCAACTCGGCCTCATTAAAGCTCGCTGTTTGGGACAGGCATGCCTCAATTTCAGCCAAAGAGGCCCTCTGTGCTAGCTCCTGTTGCAGGACTTCGTCATTCTGAGCCTTCAGCTGCTCTAGCCGAGCGATCTCCTCAAGACGTACTGGTTCGGCCTTGGACAAAAGAAGATTGACTTTCTTGATCATTTGCTTGGCCTTTTCAATCTTATCCTCAGCGTCAAGAAGAGCACATCTCGAGCTTCACGGAAATTCAGTGCAAGCTTCACCAGAAACTTCCTGACTTAGTTGGAAATCTGTCTACAGCTTCGCTGGAAGCTTAGCTCCGTTAAGAACTTTCTTTTCCTTCTAAGGAAAAGACTTACTTAAGCTTGTCCATTCCAGGTGTTCTTGAATCGAAAAGGAGGGGGGGAAGTAGACAAGCGAAAAAAATATTTTTATTGATTCAAAAGGGAAGATACATAGATGCTACATCAAGATTGTCTTTCATTCAACAGAATCTTTGCTCCAAAAGCATACAAGTTGTCCTATCTACTTCCAAGGTGATAAGCCAAACAAAATGGACACGAAAGGTCTTACTCTTGCATAAGTTCGTAATCCTTCGCTTAATGGCAGATTTTGCCATCAAGAAGCTGGATCTTCTTTGATTAAAATTGGCAAGAGATTGTGAGCTGAATTGTCTTGATCAAAAATGGCAAAGGAAGGATTCAAGACCTTACAGGTGACGCCCGCCTTCCCGAAGTGGATCATCTCGATAAGCGACTACCAGCCCTTCCCAGAGTAGATCATCTCGGATAAGCGACTGCTAGCCTCTTCTTGGAACACGTATCAGCTGCTCCAGTACGTTCCTCCTGCTTAGGATCAAAATTTTTACTTTAAAATCAAGAGGCAAGTTTCTGGTCTCTTTCATCAAGACGAAAGACTAGCGAGCATAGTTCACTGCAATGCAAACAGGAAGCAAGTTAGCATTAAATCAAAAAGAGGGTGGAACTCTACGTCAAAATTCTTTGGGTGAAGCTATCCAGTTGTGCCTTCAAGACGGATTTCAGCTAAACAGAGGATAGCCTCGCTTGAACAGTAATGACAGACTAGCTCAGCATAAGCCAAGTCTTAGCCCCGTTGATCGATCGCTAATATTGCACATTCATTATCATATTCTCATACTTATTATAAAATAAACTCTAGTTTTTCCTAATTATTGTTTAATTTATTTGCAGGCCCATTCCTAAAGGAGAGGGAAGAGAAATGAGCCCAAAAGCCCATCAAATTCTGATTTAAATCAGAATTAATTCAAAATTAGTAAATCAGGGCAGATCAGGTCAGTTCAGATTGGTTAAAAACCAGTTAGAATAAATCCCTACAAATCAATCGGTTGAAGCTAAAGATCAAAGGCCATTAAACTACAAATCCAGCTGAAGATAAAAGCAAATCAGGAAGCTGGAGAGTACCACCAATAGGGTGTGGCCACTTGGCCAGACCCTGGCTGCGGAAACGCGAGCAAAGCCACATTTTCGCAACTTGGTTAGTGAGTTAGGGGGAGCGTTTGCTCCCCCTATCTTTGTACACTCTTATAGGTTGGGTTTTGCCTATAAATACTGGGATTTTCAGAGCGTATAGGGAACGACCAAGCAGAGAGTAGAACTTAGGCTAATTTGTAGTTTGTAACTTAAGTTTTTAGTTTTATTTCATGTAATTTTTGTTTTATTTATGTAACAGAGAGGAGAGGAGACTTTCATGGAGGAATGAGAGCAATCTTATACAGAAGGTGACACCGGTATAAGTGATCTTTTCTTCTATTGTTATCTGAAGCGAATTGAGGTTTTCTTTTCTTTTCTATTCTTGTTTTTGTTCGCTTCCCTCTTTTGTGTTTGTGGATCCAAATGAAACCGATAGCCTCGAAGTTGCCTTGTCCTTGCAAGTGCCGTTGATGGCTTATAGTGATGGATATCATTTCTATGGTAGTATAGCTCGCCCCTTCATTTTATAGTATAAATCGGGAATGGGAAAGATCTCATCTGTTATGCTTCGCTCGCCTTCAAAGAAAGGTACATCTTCGATACAGGTAAACTGTAAGCAGGCGCCGAAGAGGTAAGTATATTTTTTAGGTTTTAGTTTTCTTTCTTTTCTTGTAACTTTTAGTGTAGATCACCAATACCATAATCCCCCAAATCTCTTTCACTCTTTCAATTTCTTTGTACATATCACTTCTATTTTCTCCATCTTCTCATTCTATCACTTTCTTCCTAACCTGATTTTAACTCCATTTTTCTCTTTTCTTTTTAAGAACTAAAAGAATAATTTTTAACCATTAATGGTAGCATAAAAGAGAATTTGCTTAAAAAGCTTCCATCGCTAGTCCCTCCTTGCGGATCATGACTCGCATAGCCACTTGCTATAGCGGTAGAATTGAGCATTGTGCACTACTATTTTAAAAGTTCTAAAATTTTATATTTTTGTGCAGGTAGAACCTCAATCAAATTTTGGCACAATTGCCGGGGAGGGACGGTGAGTTATTCTCTCTTTAAATGGTTAACCTTCTTCTTTGTTTTTTGTGTACAGATTTAACAACAAGAAATTCTAGCTACAGTGACATATAAGTGGTTCTGGACTCTGCTCAAGAAAGCAGAGCCCATAAGCCCTCAGATTTGCTACATTCCTGTGGTAATCTGAGTGAACTACTAACCTGTATTTTCTGCAGGTTGGCTGTAGTGCAAAGTTTAATATCTGTAGCTATCTATTTTCTTATTTGTCTCACTGTACTTACTTTCTAACCTCAACAGTAAAATGATGTTTGTTAAATGCTAAAAACGGTTTAGACTTTACATTTAGGCACGTGTTTAATTCGTTTACATTTGATATTACTGTTGAAGAGTGCCAGAGTAAAAGGTACGTTTGCATGGCATATAGTTTAGGAAACATTCTTGAGTGATTATTTGCTTGTTGAATATTACTTTTCTTTATCCTGCACACCTTGCATAATTAATCTTAAGGGCTTATCCTATAAACAAGATAAGGTGGGGAAGTCATTACTCTCTCTTAGCCCACAAACAATCTCCTCACTCACTAACCCTAGCCTAACTAAAAATGAGTAGACGTTGGCCCTAGGGACATCTCAGACTCAATTAGGAGATTATCCTAAGGGGAAAGGTGTTAAAATTTGACTCCTGCCAACTCAGTGTCTAAGGAAAGGGATTGAGGGGCGAAACCCCAAGGCTGGTGGTTTGGCTTAATTAGGCCCGTCGCTTTTGCGCGGATACTTCCCACCAATTTTGCCCTGACCTGGCTGATTAGCTTGTGATCAAAGTCTGCATTATACCTCCCGTGGACAGTCAAATCAGTTAGGAGTCGTCTAGGTCTAAGGTTTACTCTAACTTAGGTTAGATTTTTTTTCTTTTTATTTGTTTTCTTGTTTATTTTTTTCTTTGTTTGTGTTTTATTGCGTGATATGGCTTATAACAACAATTTTTCCAATTTTAATGGTATTCCATATTACACACCAACCTCTTTTTCGGATATTACCAACCCGACATATCATAACTTTAACCAACATAGTGTACCGGAGTGGTCTTATCCGAATCAATATAACCCATGCCCCTAATCTTATGATCATAATTTTCAGAATAATTTTAACTCTTCACAGAGTCAATGGGGATTCACCTCCCCCGAGTCCAATTTTCAACCAACTTGTCCTCCTTATCTACCGTGTCCACAATATTTCCAAGATTCATACTCAGTTCCACCAGTCTAAAATAGAAAACCATCAATTTTGAAAATGAGCATGGGTGAGTCCAGACAACAATCACAAAATCTGATGGACTTACAATTTCACCACCAATTTCAAAACAACACCTCATCTTTTCAAGACCAATCGCAACAAAACGATGAACCAATCAACTATGAAAAGATGCTTGAAGCCATGACTCAGGCTCAAAATGCTCGTAATCATGACATAGATATGATGGTCCAAACTCTACGTTCTTACCGTTTGACCATTTCTGATGTGCTAACCATTCTGTTAGAGCTAAAGAGTCATGTTGTTTTGGAAAACAAGATTCCATTTTAGTACAATCAATTGAACTTGCCCAAACTCTAAATTTTGAAAATGACATTGACAGTTTGACAAGTTATCCCTTTCCTGAAATTGAACTTGAGAATGAATATAATCATGAACCTCAACTTAGTGATTCAATTCTACTTCCTGATCCAATTATGACTCCAGTATCTTCACCTGATTTCAATCTTTTTCCCGAGTCAACATTGGATCCTCTGCCATTTTATAATGAAATTGAATCGCCTATCTTTGATGATCATCATATTGAACTTGACCAATTTCGTACTTTTGAAAGTCCTATTGACAAATTGACCAGTTCTCATTTTTATGAAATTGAACTCAATGAGAAATGTGACTTAGATTCTTAATTTTGTGATCCAGTTCAAATTCCTGAATCAATATTGACTCTTGTATTGTAATATTTTAGAGTCAGTTTTGATTCTCACACCTATCATTCTTGAACTTGAATCATCAATATTAAGTCACATTCCATTGTGGGAAAATGAATATGGACTTGGGTTTCAACTTCTTGATTTGGACCCACTTCCTTAACTAATCTCGACTCCTGAACCTTTATTTGATTTAAGTCACTTTCCTGAGTCGGTATTAGTTCCCATACTTTCTAAGTCCAAGTCAATCATTCTATCTTTTCACACTCCATTTTGGGACAAGGCGGTTGACAAAATTTACTCCGAAATTAAGTATGGAATTTGGAAATTAGTTGGGGTTAAATTTTCAATAAAAATCCTTCATGTATACATCATTTTAGTGGGTTATATTAGAGAGATTTCTAGTGGGTTCCTCTAAACTCCATGCAAAGTTGATTGGGTCGCATTTCGTGGACCAATCAGACCACCACCGGAACTACCACCTTAAGGTAGTATTTTCCTTCCCTGTCTTCTTTTTCATGCATCTATGCATTAAGTCATACATTGAGGACAATGCATGAGATAGGTGTGGGGGAGGGCTCTAACATAACTTAGGTTTTTCTTTTTATTAAAAAAATTAACATTTTCTTTACTTTTAAAAACTTTTTGAAAATAGAAATAATATTTTGACATATTTGTTGTAAGAAATTAAGTCAATTTTAAGGAATAGGAAAATCAAAATTAGGATTTCTTAAACTTGGTCAAAATAAGATTATTTGTTTAATTTTTAGGGTTAGGAAGATAATTTGTCAAAGTAATTTAATCTTGATCTTTATCTTAATGAAATATGCACAGTTCATACACTCACACACTTAGGGTTCAAAAACAAAGATTCCTATGCCTTAAAAATATATATATATAAGATAAACAAATCTAATTATTGATTAGCTAGGTGTTTTGGCCTAAGCAAGCCTTAGTATTTATGCGAAAGATGATTGGAAAAGTTTGAGAAAAATATATATATAAAAATCCTCTGATTAAGCTGGGTATTCATTTCTAATAAAGTATAAATATTCACGCCTAAAAGTGGTTCATATAATAAAATTCTTAGTTTTGAGGCCTTGTTTGCTCGAGTCCTTAAGTCCTTGGGGTGTTTTCTCACTCGTTGCCCTAAGACCGTTTGGTTTGGGAGTCACCGATTAAAGGCTCGTTACATGAGCAGATTAGAAGCCTAATAAAACTAAAGAATAATACCACCAATATATACATATATATATAAGGCATAAGAGTTAGAGTTAAAGACCCTTAGTCAAAATTTTCACGGTCACAAGGTGCATATGACTTAGGGTAAAGTAATAGACTAGATGAGAAGTACAATTTGACCCCTTACTTTGATTGATAATAAATTTTTGAATAGAGACTATGTTTAGGAATGAAAAATTCAGTTTTCCTATAACTTATAGATTACTTAAAACTTATAATAATATTTCAAATATTTTTCTTTCAAAATGTGTTTTCAAAATACTAACATTTTTCTCTTTTTTTACGGATTTTGTGGGTGTAATCCACTAAAAACCCTCACGAGAAAAAACTCGTCCTCTAGGGGAAACCTAGAGGTTTAACGGCTTGTTGCACAAGCTCAGTGCAATCGCGTGATCTGCGAAAGTGGTCTAATAATTTTTTTATAGTTGTTTTCCTCGAGGACGAGCAAAAGATAGGTATGGGGTGTGATCGATCGCTAATATTGCACATTCATTATCATATTCTCAACTTATTGTAAAATAAACTCTGCTTTTTCCTAATTATTGTTTAATTTATTTACAGGCCCATTCCTAAAAGAGAGGGAAGAGAAATGAGCCCAAAAGCCCATCAAATTCTGATTTAAATCAAAATTAATTTGAAATCAGTAAATCAGGGCAAATCAGGTCGGTTCAGATCGGTTGAAAACTAGTTAGAACAAATCCCAACAAATCCAACGGTTGAAGCCAAAGATCAAAGGCCATTTCGTCAAAATCGTAGAATTAAACTTCAAATCCAGCTAAAGATAAAAGCAAATCGGGAAGCCAGGGAGTACCACCAACAGGGTGCGGCCACCTAGCCAGACCCTGGCCGCAAAAATACAGCCAAAGTCGCGTTTCCACAGCTTGGTTAATTAGTTAGGGGAAGCGTTTTGCTCCCCCTATCTTTGTACACTCTCATAGATTGGGTTTTGCCTAAAAATTCTGGGATATTCAGAGCGTACAGGGAACGACCAAGTAGAGAGTAGAGCCTAGGCTAATTTATAGTTTGTAACTTAGGTTTTTAGTTTTCTTTCATGTAATTGATTGAGTTTTTACCTGCACACAAAATATGAAATATTAGATTAAGAATTAAAGGTGTGCAAGTGTTCAATTCGAATCCGCTGTAGCAAGGCTATGTGGGTCGTGATCCTCAGAGAGGGACTAGTGATGGAAGCGTTTGTAAGTTTTACTCTAAAAATTTATCTTTTTAGTTATTAAAAGAAAATAAGAAAATGTTAGTTAGTTTAGAAGGAAGGCGGTATTTACAATGGGTCGGCAAAGAAAGAATTTGGAGAAGAGTTGTGATTTAATCTACAAAAATAAAAGAAAGGAAAAGAAAAGAGAAAAGCACTAACCTTAGTATGGTTGAGAAAATATGTGAAAACCTAACACTTTCTACCTTGTTTTGGAGGCATTGAACGCATAAACCATAGGATCGATCTCAGTCCCCTGTTCGCATTATATCATCAAGCTTTGGCAAGTATGAAGTGATACGTACCTTGAGGAGGAGAACATCACCATGAAGTATCGTTGGCACCCACCAAGATTCGTTATACTTGTGCGTTGGAAATCACTTGCATGTCATCAACAACCAACAGAGATAAAAGAGAAAAAGAAAAGAAAGCAAAAAGAAAAGTAAAACAATGCACATAAGAACAATGAACAAAAGAAAAAGATTACCTTTATTACTTGATACAAATGCAGAGAAGAGAAGCATACATCGGTGTCACGCTCAACATAGCCCTCTCCCTCACTTACATAAAATAAAAATTACAAAAGAAAAGAAAAGAAAACCTAAAGAAGAAACCCTAGATTTGGCCCTGTACTGCGCTGGACTCTGGACGCTCTGTACGTTGCACTGCAGGGGGTATTTATAGGTGCAGAAGGCCGAAGAGTCCCGGATGAAGTTGCCCACAAAATCTGTTGCCTGATCTCATCCATACTGCCGCAGAATTGCGGCTTTTGCCGCAATTCTGCGGCAAAAATGTGGCTGTTGGCCACGCGCTTTGGCGCGTGGCCTCTCCTGGTCCGTCCATGTGGGCGCCTGCTTCTGGAAGTATGATCCTGGCTCTTCATATTGGGATTTCGAGATAACTTGATAATCAAGTTACCTAGATTTTGAATTCTCCCAATCTCTTTTAAACGAATTTCCTTATCTCTGCACTCTTTTCATTCTCATCTGCAAGAGTTTAGGGTTGGGTAGAAGTCTATCCTTCCCTCATCTTTGATATTTGCAACTTTAGCCCTTTGTATTTGCATTTTGACTTCTTGTAATTGCGCTTTTACACATGGGCTTCAAACATGGGCTTGGATCTGGGTTTTTGGGCTCTTTAAGCTTTATTTATTATTAAAATAATAATTCGAGGCCTGCACACAATAAATTACAAATTATTAATAAATGTGCAGAATTAAATGAATAAATATGAAAATGTGATGGTAAATATGATGATAAAAATGCACTTTTCACTACCAATCACACCCCCACACTTATCTTTTTGCTCGTCCTCGAGTAAAAACAAAGAAAAAGAAAAAGTTAATCTAACCTAACTCACTTTCGTAGGAATCACGATTGCACTTAGCACGTGCAACAAGCCGTTAAACCTCTAGGTTACCCTAGAGGACGAGTGTTGTCTCGTGAGGGTTTTCAGCGGATTACACCCACAAAATCCATAAAAAAGAAAATATTTGAATTATATTTGAAGAGACTAAGTAGTCTATAAGTTTTAGGATCCTCACCTTTATTCATTCTTCAAACTTAGTCTTTATAAAGTTAATTGTTTTCCGTTTTAGGTAAGAATTAAAATTGAATTTCTAATATAGTCTTTTTTGTTACCAAAAATCATATGCATCCTTATGAATTTTTACTAAGAATTCTTTAACTTGGACTTTCATGCCTCTTTATTTGTTTAATTTTTTTTATTATGTATAACGCATCTAATTTTCTTTCGTATAAGCATTAAGGCTTCTTGAAGCCCTAATACCTAACTAATTGATTATTAGATGTGTTAATAATTTTTTTTTTTTAAGCATGTATAACTCATCTAATTTTCTTTTGTGTAAGTATCAAGGCTTCTTGAGGCCCTCATACCTAACTAATTGACTATTAGATGTGTTAATACATATATCATATTTCTTAGTTTTTTTAGGCTTTCTAATCCACCCATGTAGCGAACTTAAAGTCGATGACTCCCAAACCGGTTGGCTTTAGGGCACCAGGTGAGAAAACACCCCGCGGACTCAAATTCGAGTGAACTAGGCCCCAAAACTAAGGACTTTATTTTATTTACTCACCTTTAGGCGTGAATACTTATGCTTCATGAGGCACATGTATCCAGCTTAATTATTGATTGAATTTTTTTTTTTATATATATGAGGCACAAAGGTCTTTGTCTTAGAATCCTAGATATGCATTAGGTATGCACATTTCATTAAGGTAAAAATTAAGACTAACTAATTATTCAATTTTTCCTCCTATACCTAAAAATTCAACAATTTATTTATTTTGATCAAGTTTTTAGAAATCCTAATCATGATTTTCCTAATCCTTAAAACTAACTTAGGTTTCTTTTAAAAAAATAAGTCAAAATACTGTCCTTTTTATAACATTTTTTTTAAATTTTTAAAATATTTTTTTTTATTAGCAAATTTTGTTAGTATCTACTTATGTTAGTATGTTAGTAAAGCCCACCCCCACACTTATCTCATGCATTGTCCTCAATGTATGAATGAATGCATATATGCATGAAACAGAACAAGGGAAGGCGGAAATTACCTTAGGGTGGTGGTTCCGGAGGTGGTCTAATTGGTCCACGAAATGCGGCCCAATCAAGATAACAAATAATTTGGTGGAACCTACCAGAAGCTTTCCTTACATAACCCACTAAAATATATGTATAATCAATTTTTAGTATTTCCACCCCATCAAATTTTCAAATTTCATAATAAATTTCAGAGTTAATTGTCTCAACCTCCTTGTCCCAAAATGGAGTATGAAAAGATGGAATTATTGACTTGGACATTATTGGTGCGGGAACGAATACCGACTCAGGGAAGAAGCTCAAATCAAGTAAGGGCTCAGGAGTCGGGCTAAGTTCAGGAAGTGGGTCCAAGTCAAGAAATTGAAACTCAAGTCCACAATCTTCTTCCCACAATGGAATGTGACCTAATATGGGTGATATCTCTTTACTTCCAATATTAAGGAATTCTAGCTCATCTCCATACAATTCTTCAAAACTAAGGTCAACGTCTTCCGTCAGAATTGTACAATCAGTTTCAGAAGTAAAGAGATTGTGAGAATCTAGGTCTCATATCTCATTGGGTTCAATGTAATAAAAAGAACTTGCCAATTTATCCATAGGATTTTCAAAATTGCACAATTGGTCAAGTTCAATATGATCATCTAAAATGGGTGATTCAATTTCATTATGAATTGGAATATGATCCAATGTTGACTCGGGAAAAGTGAAATCAGGTGGAGACACTGGAGTCATTATTGAATCAGGAAGTAAAATTGAATCATCAAGTGGGAGATCATGATCATATTCATGTTCAAGTTCTATTTCAGGAAAGGAAAAACTTGCTAAATTATCAACAATTGGAGTTTCAGCAAGTTCAAATGATGGCACTGAAATAGAATCTTGTTGTCCAAAGCAACTTGGTTCGTCGGCTCTAACAGAATGTTCAACGATATCAGAAATGGCCGAACGGTGAGAACGTAAGGATTGAACCATCAAATCTATGTCACGATCACGGTCTAATCTAGCCTGAGTCATGGCGGCAAGCATCCTTTCATAATGTGATTGGGCTTGACAAGAGGAAGTGTAATCATGATGGAGTTGTGAGTTGGTGGACTCACGCATTATCATGTCTCCTATAGATGGTAATTGTTGCTTGGACTCATGCATACTTATCATTTCCCCTATAGATGGTAATTTATTCTGAATGGGGGGATCTGAGTATGAATCATTGAAAGAATGTGGACTAGATGGATATGAAGGACAATTAGGTTGATAATTAGACTCGGGGGACTCGAAACCCCATGAACTCTGTGAAGAGTTGAAATCATTATGGAAATTATAGTCATAAGATGGGGGGTGTGGGTTATAGTCATTCGGATAAGACCATTCCGGTACACTAGATTGGTCAAAGTTATGATATGTCGGGTTGGTAATATCCGAAAAATAGTTAGGTGTGTAATATGGATTAAAGTTGAAAAATTATTATTATATGCCATATCACACCAACACAAACAAACAAACAAATAAACAAACAAAAAGGAAAAAAAATTCTATCCTAAGTTAGGGTAGACCTATGACCTAGACGACTCCTAACAGGTTAGACTGTCCACGGGAGGTCGGGTGCAGATTTTGACCATAAGTTAATCAGCCAGGTCAGGGCAAGAGTGGTGGGAGGTTTTCCGTCAAAGACGTTCCTTAATTAAATAACCACCAATCTTCGGGCTTTCGGCCCTCAATCCCCTTCCTAGACACTGATTTGGCAAGAGTCAACTTCCAGCACTGTTCCCCCTTAGGATAATCTCCTATTGAGTCCGAGATGTCCCTAGGGCCAACGTCTACTCTTTTTTAGTTAGGCTTGGGTTAGTGAGTGCTTGGGATATGATTTTTGGGCTAAGGAAGGGTGATGAAATCCCCACCTTATCTTGTTAATGGGTTATGCCCTTAAGATGAATTAGTGCAAGTGTACAAGATAAATAGATAGAATTCACTCAAAGCAGATAATCAACCAAGAGATGAGTCCTATTCTACATGCAATGCGTACGTACCTTGCTCCTCCAGCACTCTTCAACAGTAAATAAAAATAATTGAAAAGACACGTGCCTAATATGCAAACGTCTAATCAATTTTTATTTTTAACAACCAATAACTTACTGTTGAATTATTAGCAATTTACAGGTATATCACAGAACAAAATAAACAGAACAGTAAACAGAATTTACAATTTGCAGCAACCTGCAAAAATATCAATCAGTAGTTCTCTACTGTTGCCGCGTTTCCGCGGCTCTGGCCGCGGATCCGCGGCAATACAGTAGGTTCTGGTGCTCTGCCTTCGAGGGCAGAGGCACAGAATAGCTGTATGTCCATTGCTGCTGCTATGTTTCTGTTTCCTGTTCTCCAAACCTGCAAACAGAAAAGAATAAAGAATTAGTTAAAAATTAAAATTTTGTTTTAGAGATAAACTTACCGTCCCTCCGCGGCAACGGCGCCAAAATTTTGATTGAGTTTTTACCTGCACACAAAATATGAAATATTAGATTAAGAATTAAAGGTGTGCAAGTGTTCAATTCGAATCCGCTGTAGCAAGGCTATGCGGGTCGTGATCCTCAGGGAGGGACTAGCGATGGAAGCGTTTGTAAGTTTTACTCTAAAAATTTATCTTTTTTAGTTATTAAAAGAAAATAAGAAAATGTTAGTTAGTTTAGAAGGAAGGCGGTATTTACAATGGGTCGGCAAAGAAAGAATTTGGAGAAGAGTTGTGATTTAATCTACAAAAATAAAAGAAAGGAAAAGAAAAGAGAAAAGCACTAACCTTAGTATGGTTGAGAAAATATGTGAAAACCTAACACTTTCTACCTTGTTTTGGAGGCATTGAATGCATAAACCATAGGATCGATCTCAGTCCCCTGTTCGCATTATATCATCAAGCTTTGGCAAGTATGAAGTGATACGTACCTTGAGGAGGAGAACATCACCATGAAGTATCGTTGGCACCCACCAAGATTCGTTATACTTGTGCATTGGAAATCACTTGCATGTCATCAACAACCAACAGAGATAAAAGAGAAAAGAAAAGAAAGCAAAAAGAAAAGTAAAACAATGCACATAAGAACAATGAACAAAAGAAAAAGATTACCTTTATTACTTGATACAAATGCAGAGAAGAGAAGCATACATCGGTGTCACGCTCAACATAGCCCTCTCCTTCACTTACATAAAATAAAAATTACAAAAGAAAAGAAAAGAAAACCTAAAGAAGAAACCCTAGATTTGGCCCTATACTGCGCTGGACTCTGGACGCTCTGTACGTTGCACTGCAGGGGGTATTTATAGGTGCAGAAGGCCGAAGAGTCCCGGATGAAGTTGCCCACAAAATCTGTTGCCTGATCTCATCCATACTGCCGCAGAATTGCGGCTTTTGCCGCAATTCTGCGGCAAAAATGTGGCTGTTGGCCACGCGCTTTGGCGCGTGGCCTCTCCTGGTCCGTCCATGTGGGCGCCTGCTTCTGGAAGTATGATCCTGGCTCTTCATATTGGGATTTCGAGATAACTTGATAATCAAGTTACCTAGATTTTGAATTCTCCCAATCTCTTTTAAACGAATTTCCTTATCTCTGCACTCTTTTCATTCTCATCTGCAAGAGTTTAGGTTGGGTAGAAGTCTATCCTTCCCTCATCTTTGATATTTGCAACTTTAGCCCTTTGTATTTGCATTTTGACTTCTTGTAATTGCGCTTTTACACCTGGGCTTCAAACATGGGCTTGGATCTGGGTTTTTGGGCTCTTTAAGCTTTATTTATTATTAAAATAATAATTCGAGGCCTGCACACAATAAATTACAAATTATTAATAAATGTGCAGAATTAAATGAATAAATATGAAAATGTGATGGTAAATATGATGATAAAAATGCACTTTTCACTACCAATCAGTAATTTTTATTTTATTTATGTAACTGAGAGGAGAGGAGACCTTCATGGAAGAATGAGAGCAAGCTTGTACTGAAGGTGACCCGTTGTAAGTGATCTTTTCTTTCATTGTTATCTAAATCGAATCGAGGTTTCTTTTTCTTTTCTATTCTTGTTTTTGTTCTCTTCCCTCTTTTGTGTTTGTGGATCTAAATGAAACCGATAGCCCCAAAGTTTCCTTGTCCTTGCAAGTGCCATTAATGGCTTATGGTGATGGATATCCATTTCTATGGTAGTATAGCTCGCCCCTTCATTTTATAGTGTAAATCGGGATTGGGGAAGATCTCATCTGTCATGCTTCGCTCACCTTCAAAGGAAGGTACATCTTTGATACGGGTAAACGGTAAGCAGGCGCCGAAGAGGTAAGTATATTTTTTAGGTTTTAGTTTTTCTTTCTTTTCTTGTAACTTTTAGTGTAGATTACCAACATCATAATCACCCAAATCTCTCACACTCTTTCAATTTCTTTGTACATATCATTTCTATTTTCTCCATCTTCTCATTCTACCACTTTCTTCCTAACTTGACTTTAATTCCATTTTTCTCTTTTTTTTAAGAGCTAAAAGAA
The DNA here is from genome assembly GCA_038442645.1 of Agave tequilana. Classification (NCBI taxonomy): domain Eukaryota; kingdom Viridiplantae; phylum Streptophyta; class Magnoliopsida; order Asparagales; family Asparagaceae; genus Agave; species Agave tequilana. Next base: position 51,641 of record JAVJIF010031331.1, read on the forward strand.
GAATTTTTAACCATTAATGGTAGCATAAAAAAGAACTTGCTTAAAAAGCTTCCATCGCTAGTCTCTCCTTGTGGATCACGACCCACATAGCCACTTGCTATAGCGGTAGAATTGAGCACCATGCACTACTGTTTTAAAAGTTCTAAAATTTTGTATTTTTGTGCAGGTAGAACCTCAATCACCCACCCAAGGCAGTTAGGCTGGAGAAGCCTCAAAAAGGACCAAATCCTAGCCTCGCCTATATGGTTAAGGCCAGACTAGTTCAGAGGGACGCAATCTTGACCCCATCTATATGGCAAAACTGGCTCAACCTTAAAAGGACCAAGTCCTAAGCCTTACTTATATGGCAGATTTAACAGACAGACAGATCAAGGCAGCGACCCTGCATGAAAAAAGTGAGAATGTTAGCTTCGCCGAGAAGCTGGAAAATAGGGCTGAAACCCTTTTCTTGAAAGTCAGTCAAATGCAAAGACCAAGGGAAGTCAATCCCTGAAGTAGCTGGTAAAGCTAATAAAATTAAGGGAGATAAACCCCCTAAAATCACTAGTTTAGTGGTAAAGTCTCTGGATAACTGAGACTCACCAGCTCTTGGTCGGGTAATGACCAGAGTGGGCATCCCCACTATTTCAGAAAATCTGAGTCTCCTTTCTTAGGCAACGAGGAGATGTCATAAATAAACGTTTCATAAAGAGAAAAGTTTGTTTCTCTGAGAAGGACTACAAGTGTCCTATTAATAGACCTCATGGCCTGACCACACTGCCGCTACTTCAAGCTTGGAGGCGTGGGCGAATTTAAGGCATTCAAGTGCTTGGCCTTGAGAAAGGGAATAGTCTCCCTCGGGAATGCGCGCGAAGTTCTTTGAACTTTGAAAAAGGGAATATCTCCCTCATTAATGTAAGAGAGGTTATTCTAACCTCAAAAAAGGGAGCAACCTTTCTCGTAACTCGCAGAAAGTAGTTAGCTTCGAGAAAAGAACGTCGTTCCAGACCGGTTTGAAGCAAAGCCAAATTGGGAAACCCAAGCGCGAAGCAACTCATAAGCGCGAGGCTACCCAAAAGGGCGAAGCTACACGAAAGCGGATACAATTCCTCGGCGAACCTATTCCAGCTTGAAAGTGGGGCTAAAGGCAAAGTTAAACTCAACCTCAAAGGCGATGTTCATACCCACACACCATCAAAGCAATTCAAAGTATTTCAAAATCTGAACCATTCTATTTCAGATTCACGAAAACTTTAAAGGGGGTCTTGTTGACACTCTAAAAAAGACAACATTCCTAACTGGCATGAACAATGTCTAAATTTGTTGACATCTACAAAAGACAAGTGGCAAACAAGCCGACGACCAGTTCTCCACTCATCTCAAAGGGACGATTCAGTAACTTGGACTCTGCTGATCCAGTGAAGCAGACAGTAAGCCAAGGTTGTCCTTAAAAGCTCATGATAAGGCCCAAGTAGGTCCAGAGACACTAAGTTAGCTCAATACTTAGTCTCGCACGAGCCCACGAGATAAATCTCAAAACCAAAAGTTGCTTAGCATCACAAGAAGCTCCTTCATAGCCTCGCTGCAAGCTAACCTACAGCTTCACGGGAAATGCTAAGTTAACTCCGCAGAAAGTTAGCTTCGCTCGAAGCTCCACGCAGCCGCGCAAAAGGTTGACTGGTTCCGCTGAAGAGCTTTCTCCTAGCTCCGCCACAAGCTTCTCCCAGCTCTGCTATGAGCTTAACGCAACGACTCCGCTGCGAGTCCTTTATAGTCATTTTGACTAAGCAAATCTCTAGACGAAATCAAATCTCCAGATGAGATTATGTTGGTTAAAATCAAATTTGGTAGTTGCCTGCCATGATCTTTTAACTCTCCTAATCATGTAAGAAGATCAGAGGAGATCTCTCAATTAACTAAAAAGGATCAAGAGAATATCCCTCATTTAGCAGAGCGAATCAAAGGATTAGTGCTATATGCTATCCCTAGCTTCACAGAAGCTGTTTCTAGCCTCGCGACAAGGCTACTTTCTAGATACAAAACAGATTGACTCAATCTGTTTCCAGATTTTCAGGGCGATTATACCCCTGTTTCCACTATAAATAGCCTACCAGATGCTCAGGAGGGAGAGGCATTAAGAGAGAGGAGAAACTGGCCAGGATAGAGAGGAGATTAAAGATCTGCTCTCTCGCTTCCAAGAATTCAAAGAATTACTTCTCTAATCCTACAAGGATAAATTTAGGGTGCTAATACCCTAAGATCTTCCTCCCTCTCAAGGAATCTCCAGAACCAGACGAGAAGGAATTCCCAAGCGGAGGCAGCTCGAGAAGCAGCAAGAGGGCTCTACCGATCCTCTGTTCTCCGATTCCCCAAACCAAGCGAGAAGGGAGTCCTATTAGGAGGCAGTTCGGTCATCTAACTGATCGCATCATTAAAGGTATAAAGTGATCGCGCGCTGATCAGATTCCTACCGGCACACTTTCCCAGAAATCTCAGAGGAGATCTACTTGTAATTTTTTCTTTTCAATTACTTGTAATTTAGCTCCTCGACACTTTTTTGTAAGTTTTTCCCTTTTCAAAATCAATGGAAAACTGGTGCCATTCTTACATGCACAACACAAACAACGTTCACCCAACAAACAATTGAAAAATGAAAATAGCAAACAAAAATAAAGAAAAACAATCACCAAGCTATCTAGAATTCCTGGACCTAGGCGACTCCTAACTGGGCGATTCTCTGAGGAAGGTTGTTGCTTGAATCAGACCACAGCTAATCAGCCAGATAGGAGCAAAATACGGTGGGAGGTATCCGTGCGTAAGCAATGGGCCTTAATTACGCCAAATCAGGGTATCTTCGAGTTTTAACCTCTTAATCCCTAACCTTGAACACTAATTTGACTGGAGTATGAATCAAAACAAGTTCCAACCACAGCTAATCTCTTATCTAGTCTGGATGTCTCTAGGGGCCAATGTCTATCATTTTTATTTTATGCTTGGGATTGTGAGTGCTTGAATTGTTATTTTTGGGTTAAGGAAGGGTGATTAAACCCCGACCTAATCTTGTTATTGGGGTGGTGCCCTTAAAATTAATGTGTGCAAGTGTACAGAATATGCAAATAAGATTCGCTTAAAGTGATTAGATCAACCAAGAAATGAGTCCTATTCAATATGCTATGCATACGTACCTTGCTCCAGCACTCTTCAACAGTAAAGTAAATGAATTGAAAAGACACGTGCCTAGAATGCAAACATCTAATCAATTTTTGAATTTTTCAACAAACTTTTTACTGTTAGTTTATTAGCAGGATCCTGATAATGGCATACAAGAAACAAATATTGCAGCAAGCTATATTTTGCAAAGCAAGCAACCCTGCAACAAAAACTATCAGTAGTCAACTCTTACTTGCCGCGGATCCACAGCCAGAGCCGTGAAAACGTGGCAATTCAGAGGGTACTAGAAAGCAGATACCCAAGACCACTTATATTTTACTACAATGCTTGTTCTTCTATTTCCACAACCTGTAACCTGCAACAGAGAAGAAAATTTTATTTTAGTTCCAAAAACTTAACAAAAATCATCCTCCCACCGGCAACGGCGCCAAAAATTTGTTCGAAAGGAGGAAATAGATTGAGCAAGAGTTCAGAGTAAACCGTTTAAGTCCTTATGCTGATATTCAAACTCTGAATATGTATGTAAAATTACTTTGGTCCTTCGAATTACCGTTTGTAGCAAAAACTATAACGGGTCGTATCCACAGGGAGGGCTTGCAATGGAAGCGTTCACAGTTCTTTATGTTTTAGTTTTTGGAAAGAAAATGAAGGTTCTTCTTTGTTCAAAAATCAAAAAACAAAACAAAGTGAAAAGAAAATGATGAATCTTTGTAGTGTTTAAGAAAAGAAAAATGGAAGCGAGGAAAATGGAATGAAAACGGTGAAGTTCGAAAATGAGAAGAATGGATCTTGTAAGAAAAAGAATGTTTTAGAAAAGAGTTTTAATTCGATGGAAAGAAAACCATTGACTAACTAACATTCTACACTACTAACTTACTAATCTCGTTGGGTAACTTGTGCCTCATGTAGATTCATTAGCAATTGCTCATCTTGCTTTGTCAAGTCAATAAGTTGTGCCAAATTGTGAAGATGTTCTCATCTTTGCTTGGCTAGGTGGCCTCCTTGAATCATCGACTCCCAATAGGTTCACAAGAATGGAGCTTAGGAATTCACACTTTAGATATACTTAACAAGAATGTAATATTCATTAAATCATCAAAGCCATAGTTAGCTAGCATGAAATAAGAAGCTAGTACAATAAGTGTTAGCATACTAGAGTGATCCATCTTCATGTTCCATCAAGCCTCTTGTTAAAGAAATAAGGCTCTAAATAAGGCATGCATGAGTCATATAGAGGTGATACCAAAACCTTCACTAAGATTAGAAATAATACTCATCTTCATTGGGAATTAAGATACTTGTTAGATACAAGACTAGAAATGTAAACATCCAATGAGTCATATGAGTTAGTATCACCCAAGAGTTAGTAGTTAGTAGTGTTAGAAGTTAGTTAGTCATGTTAGGGGATTAGTTATCCATAGAAAGAAAAGCAAGAAAGAAGACATAGTAAAATAAGTGCAAGGAAATAAAGAGCTTGAAAGTAAATGGCAATAGAGCAAGAAAATTGGAGAAAGGAGAACTTGATCCTTTATATTTGAATGTCACTCTTCAATTATAGAAACCACTCTCTCACTCTCTCTTTTTTGGATCTAAAAGGAGAAATGGAAAGTACAAGAGACAACTAAGAAAAGCCTAAAGAAATCCTAAATTCTCTCCTAAAATACTAGCTATCCTCTCTTCCTTTCTCTGCAGAGGCCCTGGGGGTCTTTATATAGGCCTAAGGAGTTTATCGCTATCAATCATAGCCGTGGGATCAATCGCTCAATCAACGGTCATAGATTTGTCATGAAAACGCGACTCGAGCCGCGTTTTCGCGGCAGAATCTAAGCCATTGCGCCAGCGATCGCTTTGACATTCTGTTATTGTGCAGGTGCCCCACTAGAGCTTCCAGAATCATGGGAACATCCCCTAGTTCGTTACAGAATTGGGCTTCCTTGATTTGGGCTCTTAAAGACTCTTTTAAATCCTTGATAAATCCAAGATTTAGGCCTTCTTCTCCATTAAACAATGGACCTGAAAAATAAGAGAGATAACCATTAAAAATCCTATTTTTATTAATAAAATGCATGGCAATGTGATATAAAATGATGCAAAATGAAACTCCAATCATCAATATAGATTCAAAAATTGAAATTGAATTATAAAGTTGCGGGTCGGGGTCGCATTCATGTTCAAGTTCAATTTCATTGAAATGAAAACTTGCTAATTTGTCAAGAGGTTGATATTGGTTAAGTTCAAGATTTTGTGATGAAATTGAATCTTGGTCAAAGTCTCCAAGACATCATGATTTTTGGTTTTCATCAATATGTGTAGGATAATTGGGAATGGTCAAACATGTGTTAGGTAGAGTTTCCTCTTCCTATCTTTCACTATGTTGATCAAACGACTCATTTGTGCTTCTAGCCTTTTGATAAATTGGAAAAAATTATTTTCCGTCTGAATCAGGTTTTCTATACTCCTATCTAAGTCCATAGCTTCTTCTTGTTGTGGGACTTGGAAAATAGAGTAGGATATTAGATTTGAAAGTTTTGTGGGAATTGTGAGTCTATCACTTTCAGCTTTTATTCTTGGGACTCGATCATGCCTTCTATACTCTTAGTCACTTAAGATTTTTCTTCTATAGGTTGATTATGACTAGAAAAATTAGAAGCTGAATGTTTGAATAGTGGTTGACAATATGACTCAAGGGAGTTGTATCCCCACTGACTCTGTGAAGAGTGATGATGATTGTTCCAGTCTTGTTCATAATATTGGTACTTGGGCACACATTGATTCGAATAAAACCAATCCTGCATACTTAGTTGGTTAAAGTTATGATATGCCAGGTTGGTAATATCCGAGTCAAAAGAGGTCGAGGTGAAGTATGGATCACTATATGCATAAGAATAATTGTGATTATAATTCATATCCCTAAGATGTCAAAAACAAAAATTAAAAACAAGCAAACAAACAAACAAATAAAGAAAGAAAAATCTAGCCTAATTTAGGGTAGACGTTAGACCTAGACGACTCCTAACTGGTTAGACTGTCCACAGGGGGTATATTGCAGAACCTGATCACAATTTAATCTATAAATCATGGCAAGATTGGTAGGAGGTATCCGCACTAAAAGCGACAGGCCTAATTAAGTCAAACCATCAGCCTTCAAGGTTTCGCCTCTCAATCCCCGACCTTTGACACTGATTTGGCAAGAGTTAAATTCTAGTAAACTTTCCCCTTAGGTTGTCTCCTATTGAGTCCGAGATGTCCCTAAAGCCAACGTCTACTCAACTTTAAGTTAAGCTTGGGTTAGTGAGTGAGGAGATTGTTTGTGGGCTAAGAGAGGGTAATGACTTCGCCACCTTTTGTTTATCGGACAAGCCCTTAAATCAATTTAGTACAAGGTGTACATGAATATGAAAAGCAATACTTAAGTAATGTAAACAATCAAAAGTGTTCCTATACTACATTCTATGAACACGTAACTTTGCTCTAGCACTCTTCAATAGTAATGTAAAATGTAAACGAAATTAGATAAATGTCTAAATGCAAAGTCTAAATCATTTTTTAACATTTAACAAACATTAAGTTATTGTTGACTTAATTTAGTGTGCAGAGTAAGTTAAGAAAAAAAACTAAATACTATAGAATACTAAAATTTTCAACACAAGCAACTTACAATCAAACAGAGTGAGTAGTTCATCTAATTGTCGTGCCAACTAGGCTTTGGCCATGTTTCCGCGACAATGCAGAGAGAAATTGTGCTATGCTTTCTAGAGCAGAGGCACAATGCCGCTTTTTATGTCCTGCAGCTGTTAGAATCCAAAATTTAGTACCTGCACACTAAAAAATAGATGAAAGTTAACCAAAAATATAAATTAAAAAGAGTTACTTACCATCCCTCCTTGGCATCGGCGTCAAAATTTTATTGAGGTTTTACCTGCACAGAAAAATATAGAATTTCAGAATTGATAATAGATAGTGCTAGGTACTCTATACTATCGGGATAGCAAGTAGCTATGCAGGTCGTGATCCACAAGGAGGGACTAGTGATGGAAGCTTTTAGTAAGATCTCTTTTAGTTCACTAAAGATGATTAAAATTTTTTCTTTTGTTCTTGTAAAGAAAAGGAAAAAAGAATCTTTTGATAAGTTAAGAAGAAAATGGTAGATTGAGAAGGTGGAGAAAATAGAAAATGAGTTTATACAAAGAAAAAAATAGTAGAGAGTTGAGAGTTGGTGATGATCTAAACTAAAGAATTAAAAAAAAGGAGAAAACCAAAAAGTACTTACCTCCTTTGGCCAAATGCTTACCTTGAATTTTTGGTGACAATGTTACCTTGAAGTGGAGGTGATCAACGCATAGCCCATAAGAGTTGATTTCAGTCTCTTCCATATTACATCATCAAGATAACACAAGTATGAAATGATACAGGCTGAGACTAAAATTCATCATCATGAGCTATTAGTGGCACTCACAAAGGCAAGGCCTCTCGATGCTATAAGACGCACTTGGATTGCAATTGGTACTAAAGAGGAAAAATAAAAAGAAGAAAAAGAACACGAAAACAAAGAACATGAAAACAAAGAACACGAAAGCAAAGAAGAACATAAAAATTCATACATTTTGATTACATAGAGAAATGATGAAAGAAAGGAGGAAGGCTACATCGGTGTCACTCTCAACATAAATCCCTCTCTCTTATTTACAAAATCTTAGTCGTTTACAAAGAATAAAAATTACATTAAAATAAAATTAAAAAAACTAAAATCTCTCTGCCTAATCATTCCCTCTGTACTGAGAATTTACAGGTATTTATAGTAAAATGTAGGAGGGGGAAGCGTCTGAAGATAGGGGGAGCAAATACTCTCCCTTATCCATCTTCTTGGTCGCGAAAATGCAGCTTTCCATACCCTGAGGGTGTGGCCAGGTGGCCACACCCTGGGGGTGCAGCTCTCTGATCTCAGGATACGTTTTTATCTCCTGTTGGATTTTCAGTTTGGGTCCTGAATTTGATGAAACCTCCTTTGATCTTTGGTTTTAACCACTTGATTTGTGAAGATCTGATTTAATTGATTTTTCAACTGATTTTATCTTCTTGATTTGTCTTGATTTGGCCTGATTTGCCTTAATCCTTGATTTGAATTTAATTTTGAATTAAATCAGAATTAGGTAGGCTTTGGGCCTGTTTTCTCTTCCATCTCCTTTAGTAAAGGCCTTACAAATAATTAGACAAAAAGATAAATAAATAGCAGAGTTTATTAAACAAATAATATGGGAATGTGACTATAAATATGCAATATTGGCGACCGATCATCCTGTAAAGATAAATTCAGAGTGTTAATACCCTAAGATATTCCTCTCTCAAGGAATCTCCGGAACCATGCGAGAAGGAATTTCTTAAAACCCAATCGATCGCATTGTCAACAGAACAAAGTGGTCATGTTCTGATCAGACTTCTACCGGCATATTCTCCAAAAATCTCAGAAGAAAATACTTGTAAATTTTCTTTTTTACTTGTAATTTTCTACGACAATTTTATAAGTTTTCCCTTTCTGATTTTTAATGAAAAACAAGATGGCGACTCCACTAGGGACTATATTTCTCCACTCCTGAGAATTAAGTGCTGCAATACGATGATGGGTCTACTGCAGAGATCCTGGTCATTTATTTTGACTAATAGAGGTTTAAACAACTTCTCTCTGGGGGTAGCACAAGTCCCCTGCATGTGCGCAAGCACAGGAAGGTTATTGTAGCTAGAGCCTCTCTGACTACCCTTGGAAGCAAGTCTCTGTTGAGACAAGTAAGGTTCTCTATGAACCTATCATAGCCTCAAGCGAGGCTAAACAGACTCTATTTGACAGAGACTAACTTAGCCTCGCGCCAATGTGTTAACATTGCGCGTGAGGCTACAAAGGTTCCTTGTGAACCTAAAGCAGTCTCTGCTAAGACTATGTGGATTGTAATATCCTTAGTCTCATGTGAGGCTAGAGATAAATCTTTTGATTCAGCTTCAAGCGAAGCTAAAATAATCTCTGACCGGGAGACTATTTCAGCTCTTCACAGAGCTAAGCCTCGCCTGTCCTGCGAGGCTAAGGCTAAAGCACTTTGTACTAACAGCGAGGCTACTGCAGCCACGCTTACATCACTAGCACTATTGGTCAGTGTTAGGCTCGCCGGTAGCGGCATAGCCAAAGCACTAAGTGCTCAAATAGCTTCATTATGTGAAACTAATTCAACTCTTTGTAGAGTTCAACCTCGCTTATCACGCCATGCTAAGGCCAAAGAAACTTTGTGCCTAAAAGCGTTTTTGATTCAGCGTCACCCTTACTGCCAGCACCTAGTGCTAATGATCTTTGTCCCAAGGCTAGAGACAAAGCACCAAGTGCTAATGGTTTTAGCCGCGAAGTTAGAGATAAAGCACCACTGAGTGCTAATAGCGAGGCTATTTTAGCCTCGCTTAAAGGAGAAGCTCTGCACAGCAAAGCTAAGCTCTCCTTTAAAGGCATAGCTAAAATAGTAGCTTCACAAGGTGAAGCTACTCTTTCAGGCGAAGCTGTTTTTGGTTCGCCTATAGCCAAAAAGAAAGCCTTTAAAGCTAAGCCAAGGGTTTCTCAGCCCAAGCTTTTAGTCTCCTCGAGTTTTTGTGTTGGATTGATTGGGTTCAATTAACATGGACTTAAGAGACTATCTGAGCAATAAACGAAAACTCCGCTCTAAGGAGCATGTTTACTGTTGCCCCAGAGGCCAATCATCTTAGTTTTGATTATGAGTAACTTATGAAGTTTAGTTTTCTAATGATCTTGGTTTAATAAGTTTCAGATATTGATCAAGATCTTAGTAGGTGATTAGCTTCAATAAAGAATTCAAAGCCAGTTTTGGAGCTAACAGATGAAGATTCAAGAGCTCGCTCGTCAAGATCGCATCTAGCACTCGGTTGAAGTCAAGCTCTTTGGATCGTGTTAGAATCTAGTCAGCCTGGAGAAGGAGCTCTACAAGAAGACTTCGGTTTGTTAAGTTTAGTTTTATTTTAGATCATGTATAAGGATAGCTTAGTCTTGATATACTCAAGTTCACACACACATAGAAGTTCAATAGTTTTTAATTTCGGTTTCACCGGTTTTGAATTTTAAAGAACATATATTTAGTTTTCATGAATAGATAGAATCAAAACAAGTTTTACATAGTTTATATGTATAGTGGATTCATCCATATACATTATTTAGTTCATATTGTCTAAAAACTTATTTTAATGATTCTAGTTCATAGTTTCAAGTTTTGTTTTTAACAAAACATAGTTTTGGATCTAATGTCAAAAATATAGATATATCTTTTATATGTGTATTGGATTCTATCCATACACACTATACTTCAAAAGTATTTAAATATCTTATTTTTGTATTTATACAAGTTTATAGAAAAATTGTATTTTCCTTTAGAAGTTTGGTTTTTAGAAAATATCGTTTTCAGTTTAAAACTTTATTTCTTTATCACAGAAATAGTTAAAATTGCTTGAAATATGTGTTGAAATTTAGTCACACATATTTGTTCTTCAAATATTTATAAGAACTTATTTTTGTGAATTTTATGGGATTTTATAGGTATTAAAAAGATCAAGTTTTTAAACCCAAAATCCTAGCCTGAAACTACTGGCGGTCAACCAGACCAGATCTTGGTCGACTGGGCGATCGACCGATAAGCACAAAATATGCACACTGCCTTGGCCTAGGGCTGATCTATCGGACGGTCGACCGATCCAGAGAGTTTGCTCTCTGGATCTGGTCCCGATCGACCGGTCGATCAACTGACCAGAGAGACCAGCTCTCTGGTTCTGGCCTCTGTCGACTAGGCGGTATGCCTGGGATGGTCGACCAGTAACCCCAACGGTCAGAAATCTTACCGTTCGTCGGTCGACCAGGCGATCGACTGACATGTCATTTTTGACCTTTTCTGAACCGCAACGGCTAGTTTTTCAGACCCCTATAAAAATAGGTCTTTGAGGGTTTGTTCTTCTAAGATTTTTAAGAGCAATTTTTTTCATCTTCTCAAGTGTTTTTAAGTAGAGCTTCAAAATCTTATCCTTATTTGTTTCAAAGTGTTTGAAAAATCAAAAGAAAACAAGTCTTTGGGAATTTTGTTTTGATCTTTATTTTCATATCTATCTAGAAGTTTTTCCCAAGTATTTTCTTTATTGTTTCTTTTCCAAAACACTTTGTTTTCTCACATTTGAGCTATCGATTCTAAACCTATCTTTAGGATCTTATTTTTGTGAGAAAAATTGTTTGTGATCCTTGAGATCACCAAGAGAGTGTTTGTGATCTTTGTGATCACCAAGTGTATTTTCTTCTTTGGTTAATGCCCACCTCTTGCGTAGAGGTTTGTGTTTGAGAGTGCAGTTGTGCACTCCAAGTGTTGAGTTATAATTCCTAAGGGAGGTCCCTATGTGAAAGGTCATGTGTGAATATAGTGAAAATCCTTCTGTGTGAAGGTGGGGACATAGAGCAGTGGCTCGAATCTTGAAACACACTTGTATGTTATATTGCTTGAGTGTTATCTTTTGCTTTATATTTGCACATTGCACTAAAAAGATTAAGGGCATATCCTTAAACAAGATAAGGTTGGGCAGTCATTACCTCTCTTAGCCCACAAACTATCTCCTCACTCACTAACCCAGCCTAACTTAAAATTGAGTAGATGTTGGCCCTAGGGACATCTCAAACTCAAATAGAAATTGTCCTAAGGGGGAAGTTGTTATAAGTTGACTCTTGTCAAATTGGTGTCGAAGGTTGGGGATTGAGGAGCGAAATCCCAAAGGCTAGTGGTTTGGCATAATTAGGCTAATTGCTTAGGCACAGATACCTCCCACTAATCTTACCCCTACCTTGCCAATTTACTTGTGGTCAGATTCTACAGTATACTTTCTGTGGATAATCAACAGTTAGGAGTTGTTTAGGTCTAAGCTCTACCCTAACATAGGCTAGATTTTACTTTATTTTCTTGTTTGTTTATTTGTTTGTTTTTGTTTGTTCTTGTGAAAATTGATTATAATTATAATTATTCTAATTATAACTCAAATCCATATTTCACTCCAACCTCTTTCAATTTGGATATTACCAACCTGGCATTACATAACTTTAATTTTAACCAATCAAGCATGCCAGATTGGTCTTATCCGAATCAATATATGCCACAGTTTCAGTATTATGAACAAGAGTGGGATAATTATTGCCACTCTTCACCGAGTCAGTGGGGATATAACTCCCCCAAGTCTTATTATGAACAACCTTACTAACAACTAACTTCATATACTCCATATCAAGACGAAATTATAGAAGAAAAATCTTCTTTAGAGAAGACTTTTGAAGCTTTTCTTGAGTCCACATGACAAGTACAAATCATAGCGGACTTAATTCTCCCAAACAATTCCCAAATCCAAGATCCTTACTCTAATTTTCAAGTCCAACCACAATAAGAAGAACCTGTTGACTATGAAAAGAAATTAGAATTCATGATTCAGTCCCAAAATGATTGTATTCAATTCTAAACGGATTGTCTCAAATCTCTTAATAGACTAGAAGCAAAAGTGAGTCATTTGGTCAACAATATTAATGATAAAAATGAAAAAACTTTACCTAACATATTTTTTACCACTTCTGATTCTTCTAGCCATATTGACGGAGAATCATAGTATCTTGGAGATTTTAACAAAGATTCAATTTCACCATAAAACTTTGAACTTAACTAATCAATCCATTAACAAATTAGTAAATTTCAGTTCAATGAGATTGAATATGAAGATAAATGTGATACTGATTCTCAATATTGTGATTCAATTACACTTTTTGAACTATATTGACTCTGGTATCCTTACCCAATTTCAAAGCCAACACTGATTCCTATCCCTATAGAGCTTGAACTTAAATCACTTATTTTGGATAATCACATTTCATTATTGGAAAATGAATGTGAACTTGAATTCAAACTCGTGAACCAACTCCGACTCTCGAACCTAAACTTGATTTAAGTTTTATTCCTGAGTTAGTATCGGTTCCTACTCTTTTCATTGTTGAGCCCAAATCATCCATTTTACAAAATCACATTCCACTGTTGGACCAAGATTTAGATAAATATGACTCCGTGATGATATCCTAAGATTAGTTATATAATCGAAAAAAATTTCATGCTAGGATCCTGCACGATCCTATTCATATAGGGGATTATAAAAATGTTAATAGGAAAGAGGCGATGAAAAGTAGGTTCCATAAAAATCTACAGTATCTAGATTGTGTTGGCCCAAGGTTACAATCAACCTGTTTTTGAGTTTTGATGATTACAAAACATATATAGTTATTTATACTAATCATTTTTTTAGTGTTTAAGTGTATTTCAGGGTTCTAAGGATTCTAGTTCTGCTCTTCCCTAAAGATGACTCAATTCGGGATCTTTTGACTCAAGATGACTCAATTCGGGTTCAAGAATACAAGCTATGCAACATTCCATGGAGAAGCCCTAATTTGAAGACCTTGTAGTCACCTAGAACCTTTGTAAGAATTAGTTTGTTAAAGAATGAGGTTATGTTAAGTTGGCTCAAGAAAACACACACACCATCATTTTTCAAAAATACGGTTTTTGTTTTTGGTATTTGATTTAGGTACATGTCTTGATGGTTATACGTGACTCAAATTATTTTACAACTTCACATTTTATTTATATCATGTATACCAACCTTTATAGCATGATACTTAGTCATATAGCCTTACAAATTTATTTTAAAATTTTTTCAAAGTTCAAAAAATTTCTTATAAAAATCCTGTTCCAGGCCTGTCGGTCGACCGGCCGGTCGACCGGATCCATTTCAGGCTTGATCGGTCGACCGGACTGGTCGACCGAGCCTTGTGACAGGGCGTGCATGTTTGTGCACGTCTGTCGATCGACCGGACCGGTCGATCGACTGAAAGCCCTTTGCTCTCGGGTTTTGTCGGTCGACCGAGCCAGTCGACCGACAGAACAAAGAGAAATTTTTTTCTTTGGCTGCCGGTCGACCGGACCGGTCGACTGAGTCTAACGGCTAGTTTGCCAATTGACTGTCAGTCGACCAGGCCGGTCGACCGAGCCGGCCGCCAGCAGCCCCAACGGCTAGTCTTCAGAGTTTTAATCATTTGATTTGAGTGAGATGTTTTGATTTGATCTCTCTGAATTTTTGTGGGCTACTTCCTGACCTACTAAGCTAGTTTTAATGATGATTAGATTTCCTCTAATCCCTATAAAGAGAGGGCATTGGTCACTTGCAAAGATCAAGAAAAATCCCATTGTTTTCAAGTTTTCAAAAAGAAAGAAAAGTTTTTAAAGGCTTTCAATTTTCTAAGTGCATTCTTGGCTTCTAGTTTTTCAGTTGTTTTTCAAGCTATTTAGTACTACTTTACAACTGAATTTTTCTCTATACTTCTTGAGCCAAAATACTTCCCCATTCTATTAGGAGTTGTAAAAGAGAAGTGCGTGGTCCCTTGTTGATCACCTGTTACTTGTTCTTTGTGTTGAGATCCCTCTTGTGGAGAGGATTGGATTGGTGGAGTTCGGTACTCCGGTCTTCGGTAGACCTTTTGTAATTTCCTCAGTGGATATAGTGAAAACCTTTCACGGTGGTGAAGGCGGGGACGTAGAGCGGTGGCTCGAACCTCGAAACAAATCCTTTTTGTTTGTGATTGATTTCCTTATTGCCTTTTATTGCTTTACATTTCTATCTTGTGATATCTCTTGTGTGCACTTCATTATTGCATCCATTTCATTATTTACATTTTTCGGTCTTTACTCATCTCAACAAGAAAGCAATTATGCGCCTCAACTCATAATCTAGAGGAATCAAAGAGGAGAAGTTCTAGAGCCCTTCACGGGGAATTCGGCTTCAATTTCTTATTTTGAGTGACCGTTTACATCATATATACATACTTGTTTAAAAAGATCATTAGATTAGCATTAACACCTATTCACCCCCCTCTAGGTGTTTTTCAATTGGTATCAGAGTATTGGTCTCTAGGCTCTTGGCTTAACAACCTTAGAGAGATCCTATTTTGCTAATCACTATTCATTTTTCATACTCATTCACTTATTAAAAATGGCCGAAGGAATTAAGGCCCCACCCAAGTTTGATGGCCTTAACTTTCCTATATGGAAGGTTAAGATGACAGTGTTTTTGCAATCCCTAGGAAGCCGGATTGCAAAGGCAGTGACCAAACCATTTAGTGTACCCACCGGTGATGAGGACACTTAGTCCGATATTGACACAAAAGAGTTTGACGCTAATGCTAGGGCACACTATGCCTTGCTTCAAGCTCTTAGTGACGATGATATTTCTAGAGTCATTCATTGTAAATCGGCCCATGAGATTTGGACTCACTTGCTTGTCACTCATGAAGGAAGTTTACAAGTAAAGAGGGCAAAAATCGACCTTCTTCATTCCCAATATGAAAATTTTTCTATGCAAGAGAATGAAACCATAGATGATATGGTTACTAAATTTACTAAGATTACTAATGGACTTTCTTCTTTAGGTGACGTCATTGACAACGACCAAAGAGTACAGAAGATCATCTGTTCACTCCCTCCATCTTGGGAAGTCAAAGCCACAACGTTGAAGGAACTCAATGACAAGGACGAAATGGAGCTTATAGATCTCATTGAGAATCTCAAGACCCATGAGATGGAAAGAAAAGCAAGAGAAGAGCTGGCTCCTCCCAAGAAGAAAGCTATTGCCTTCAAGAGTTCTTCCACCTACTCCGACGACAATGATGAAGAAGAGGATGATGAGGATCTTTCTCTTCTTGTAAAGAACGTTCGAAGGATGTACAACAAGGCAAAGTTTCAAAATAGAAGGAGATGGCAAGGTAAAGAAGAGAAGAAAATCACTTGCTTCAATTGCCAGAAGCCGGGTCACATTGTTGCGGAATCTCCAGAAAGAGCCAAGCCCTCCACCTCTAAGAAGCCGTACAAGAAGAAAGCTCTAAAGGCTACTTGGGATTCGGAGAGTGAATCCGATGAGGAAGTCGACACCTCCAACATGTGTTTCATGGCAAATGAGAGCACAAGCAAGGTAACTCCCGATACTTCCATTGATTGTGATCTATCTATGGATGAACTAGGAGAAGCTTTTGAAGAACTATCTTATAGCTATGATTTTCTCAAAAAGAAATACTTGAAAATGAAAAAGGAAAATGAATCTCTCAATCACAAAGTTTTCACTCTTACAAAAAAAAAGGATGAATTGCTTTCTACTCTTGTTTCTACACAAAAGGACTTTGATAACTATAAAATTTCTTGTAAAGGTAAATTTCTACAAATTGATGAAAATGAAATTTCCATGCTAAAAGAGAAAATTGATTCATTAGTTTTGAAGAAATTTGAATTTGATAAAAGTAGACTAGAGGCTATGTTTCCTAAGAAACAAGTCCCAAAAGAACATTCACATACTATTCATGCTCATGTCCATAAATCACAACCTTTACATCATGTCAAACACCCTAAACATGCCCACACTCTACACACACATCATGCATTCATGTATGGTAAAGTCTTTTCATGCACATATTGTGACCGTAAAGGTCATTTGGTTAATTTTTGCTATGATAGGCTTCATGCATCGCATAATCATGTTTGGGTTCGGAATACTAACTTTCAAGGACCCAAGAAAGTTTGAATACCAAAGTCAACAAATTTGTTAAATGATGTAGGTACTTTCTAAGGCCCAACGACGTAAAGGGTTGTGGTATCTTGATAGTGGTTGCTCAAGGCACATGACTTGGGATATCAATAACTTTGCAACCCTATCAA
The DNA here is from genome assembly GCA_038442645.1 of Agave tequilana. NCBI lineage: Eukaryota > Viridiplantae > Streptophyta > Magnoliopsida > Asparagales > Asparagaceae > Agave > Agave tequilana. The sequence goes on from JAVJIF010031331.1 coordinate 68,593, forward strand.
GATACCATGAAGGTGGCACCGTCACCTTCAGAGATGACGCCAAAGGAAAAATCATTGGTATTGGTAATGTTAAACTTGGTACATCTCCTTTAATAGAAAATGTTGTTTTAGTTGATGGCCTCAAGTATAATCTCTTGAGTGTTAGTCAACTTTGTGACAAAGGTTTTGATGTTGTTTTTGATAACCTAACATGTAGAGTTATTGATAGACAATCCAACACATGTATATTTTTCGAATTTCGTGAAAGCAATGTATACATTATTGACATGTCTAATATGCTATGCAATGCTACTTGTTTGAAAACCTTCAATGATGACTCTTGGTTGTGACATAGGAGATTAGGCCACATTTCTTTTGACCATCTATCTATATTAAACAACAAGGAAATGGTGAAAGGTATTCTTTGCTTGAACTTTAAAAAGGACCGCATTTGCGATGCGTGCCAACTTGGGAAACAAACCAAGTCCTCTTTCAAATCAATCAAGGATATCATGACATTACGACCCTTGGAGTTGATCCATATGGATTTGTTTGGTCCTACTCAAACCAAAAGTCTAAGTGGGAATTATTTTGCTTTTGTTTTAGTTGATGATTTCTCGCGTTTCACTTGGGTTTTCTTTTTAGAACACAAAAATCAAGGCTTTTCAAATTTTCAAGCCTTTAAGAAAAGAGTTGAAAAGGAAAAAGATTCTTCTATTTTAAGAATAAGAAATGATAGAGGTGGTGAATTAAATAACCAACCCTTTACCACTTTTTGTGAAGAACATGGAATTAAGCATGAACTATCTTGTCCTAGAACTCCACAACAAAATGGAGTCGTTGAGAGGAAAAATCGTACATTACAAAAGATGGCTAGGACAATGATAAATGGATATGGTCTCCCTCATTATCCATGGGCCGAGGCCGTTAACACATCTTGATATATATCAAATAGAGTTTTCTTATGCAAAAACACTTCAAAAACATCTTTTAAGATTTATTTTTCAAGAAAGCCAAATGTTTCATACTTTAAAGTTTTCGGTTGTAAATGTTTTGTTTTGAATACTAAAGATAATTTAGGTAAATTTGATGCAAAGTCTTATGAAGCAATTTTTATTGGTTACTCTAATACTAATAAAGCTTATAGAGTTTTCAATAAGTCCTCCTTGACTATTGAAGAATCTACACATGTAAAGTTTGAGGAATCTAATGTGTTCGTTGAGAATGTTATAGAAATAGATTCCCTAAATTAAGACATGGAGCAAGTTACTTTGAAGGACTCACCAACTCTTGAAGACATGCCAAAGGGTGATGAAGGTAATGAAGTTCAAGAAAATGAGGATCAAGGAAATGAAATTCAAGAAGTTGGAGTGAAGACTACTCAACCACTTTCAAAAGATTAGAGATTCAATCCACATCATCCCAAAGATCTAATTATAGGTGAAGTATCAAAAGGGGTAACTACTCATTCTAAACTTCATGATCTTTGTGGGCACTATGCATTTATTTCTCACTTTGAACCAAAGAATATCCTCGAAGCCGAGGGCGACTCATATTGGTTGCTAGCCATGCAAGAGGAGCTCAATCAATTCGAGCGCAACCAAGTTTGACATCTTGTTCCTAGGCCCCACGATAGACCAACAATTGGTACTAAGTAGATCTTTAAGAACAAGTTGGATGAGTCGGGAAATGTTATTAGGCATAAAGTTAGGTTAGTGGCCCAGGTTACACTCAAGTCGAAGGTATCGATTTTGAGGAAACCTTTGCACCTGTAGCACTACTTGAAGCCATACGGATGACACTTGCATTTATTTCTTATAAAGATTTTAAACTTTTTCAAATGGATGTAAAAAGTTCTTTCTTAAATGGATTTATTAAAGAGGAGGTGTATGTTGAACAACCCCCCGGGTTTGTTGATCCTACACATCCGGATTTTATTTTCAAACTTGATAAAGCTCTTTATGGTTTAAAACAAGCCCCTAGGGCTTGGTATGAAAGACTTTCTTCATTTCTAGTTTCTAATGGTTTTAAGAAAGGAAAAATTGATACTACTTTGTTCACTAAGCATGTTGAAAAAGATATACTTATTGTTCAAATTATGTTGATGATATCATATTTTGGTTCTACTAATGAAAATCTTTGCAAAACTTTTGAATCATGCATGAAGGAAGAATTTGAGATGTCTATGATGGGTGAGCTTAACTACTTCCTTGGTCTCCAAATCAAGCAAAGGAAGGATGGGATTTTCATCAATCAAGCCAAGTACACAAAGGAACTTATCAAGAGATTTGGGCTTGAAGGGGCTAAGACAAGCAAAACTCACATGGCAACTATAACAAAGCTTGACAAGGATGAACAAGGTACAAGTGTAGACATTAAGTTTTATCGTAGCATGATTGGTAGCTTGTTGTATTTAACGGCTAGTAGGTCGGACATTATGTTTTGTGTATGTCTTTGTGCTCGATTTCAATCGTGTCCTAAAGAGTCCCATTTGATTGCGATAAAATGCATTATTAGATACCTTAAGGGCACAATTAAAATGGGTTTGTGGTATCCGAAGACCAAACAATTTTCCATGATGAGTTTTTCGGATGCCGACTATGCGGGTTGTAGAGTGGATAGGAAGAGTACAAGTGGAACATGTCAATTTCTTGGTAATTGTCTTATTTTTTAGTTTTCCAAAAAGCAAAATTCGGTAGCCCTCTCAACCGCCGAGGCGGAGTATGTTGCGGCCGGAGCTTGTTGTGCACAAGTTCTTTGGATGAAACATACTCTCCTTGACTATGATTTGCATTTTGACCATATTAAAGTATTTTGTGATAATACTAGTACTATTCATATGACTAAAAATGCAAATCAACATAGTAAGACTAAGCATATTGACATTCGGTATCACTTTCTTAGAGATCATTATGAGAAAGGTGATATTGATATTGATTATGTTTCTACCGATTTTCAACTTGCAGATATTTTTACAAAACCACTAGACTATGCTAGATTTTCCTTTATTTGTGGTGAATTGAATGTTTGTGTTATGGAATCATGATGAAAAATTTTTCTTATTTACCCTTTTTGATGTATGACAAAAAAGGGGAGAAAGTTAGCTTATTTTTATTTTGGAGTTATCCATTATGAGTTTTAAGTTATAACAAGTTAGTTTTGAATTTTGAGTTTTAAGTTATAACAAGTTAAGTTTTGGAGTAAGTTCTTTTTGTGTTTTGGATTTTAAGTTATTAGAGGTTAGTTTTTTAGCAATACGTTTTGAATTCCTATGCCAAAGTTCGTAGTTTCTACTTTTTATATATATAGCCATTCATTTATAGAGCATGTTTTGAGGGGAGCTTCCAAGCTCTTTTACCATTTTTTTAAAAATAACTCATATGTTTTGTCATCATCAAAAGGGGGAGGTTGTTAGCCCAAGGTTACAATCAACCGGTTTTTGAGTTTTGATGATTACAAAACATATATAGTTATTTATACTAATCATTTTTTTAGTGTTTAAGTGTGTTTCAGGGTTCTAATGATTCTAACTGTGCTCTTCCCTAAAGATGACTCAATTCGGGATCTTTTGACTCAAGATGATTCAATTCAGGTTCAAGAATACAAGCTAGAACCTTTATAAGAATTAGTTTCTTAAAGAATGAGGTTATGGTAAGTTGGCTCAAGAAAACACACACACACCATCATTTTTCAAAAATATGGTTTTTTGTTTTTGGTATTTGATTTAGGTACATGTCTTGATGGTTATACGTGACTCAAATTATTTTACAACTTTACATCTTATTTATATCATGTATACCAACCTTTATAGCATGATACTTAGTCATATAGCCTTACAAATTTATTTTGAAAATTTTTCAAAGTTCAAAAAATTTCCTATAAAAATCCTGTTTCAGGCCTGTCGGTCGACCGGCCTGTCGGTCGACCGGATCCATTTCAGGCTTGATCGGTCGACCGGACTGGTCGACTGAGCCTTGTGACAGGGCGTGCACGTTTGTGCACGTCTGTCGATCGACCGGACAGGTCGACCGACTGAATGCCCTTTGCTCTTAGGTTTTATCGGTCGACCGGGCCAGTCGACCGACAGAACAAAGAGAAATTTTTCTTTGGCTGCCGGTCGATCGAGTCCAACGGCTAGTTTGCCAATGGACTGTCGGTCGACCGGGCCGGTCGACTGATAGCCACCAGCAGCCCCAACTGCTAGTTTTCAGAGTTTTAATCATTTGATTTGAGAGAAATGTTTTGATCTGATCTCTCCGAATTTTTGGGGGTTATTTCCTGACTTATTAAGCTAGTTTTAATGATGATTAGATTTCCTCTAGTCCCTATAAATAGAGGGCATTGGTCACTTGCAAAGATCAAGAAAAATCCCATTGTTTTCAAGTTTCCAAAAAGAAAAAAAAGTTTTCAAAGGCTTTCAATTTTCTAAGTGCATTCTTGGCTACTAGTTTTTCAGTTCTTTTTCAAGCTATTTAGTACTACTTTACAACTGAATTTTTCTCTACACTTCTTGAGCCAAAATACTTCCTCATTCTATTAGGAGTTGTAAAAGAGAAGTGTGTGGTCCCTTATTGATCACCTTGTTACTTGTTCTTTGTGTTGAGATCCCTCTTATGGAGAGGATTGGATTGGTGGAGTTTGGTACTCTGGTCTTCTGTAGACCTTTTGTAATTTCCTCGGTGGATATAGTGGAAACCCTTCACGGTGGTGAAGGCGGGGACGTAAAGCGGTGGCTCTAACCTCGAAACAAATCCTTTGTGTTTGCGATTGATTTCCTTATTGCCTTTTATTGCTTTACATTTCTATCTTGTGATATCTCTTGTGTACACTTCATTATTGCATCCATTTCATTATTTGCATTTTCCGGTCTTTACTCATCTCAACCAAAAAGCAATTACGCGCCTCAACTCATAATCTAGAGGAATCAAAGAGGAGAAGTGAAAAACACCTAGAGGGGGGGTGAATAGGTGTAAGTGCTAATCTAAGAAACTAAATGCAAACTAAGTGCGCTAAATGCGGAAGCTAATGCAAATATGCACAAACTAATACAATACAACAAGTGTAGCCGAATTCCCCTTTCGAGGCTCTGGACTAACTCCCCTTGATTCCCCTTGAAATGGGTTGAGGTGCTATGTGAAGCTCTTGTTGGATGAGTATAAGTTAGGCACACACACACAAGCAATCCAAGCAATGTGAAATATGTGCACACACAATCAAGCCAAGCAATCAAGAATGAATAGCAATATGAATAAATGCAAGGCAATATGAAATATGCACAACACAAGCAAATATGATATGATATGAATATGATGCTTTGCACAAATATAAGAGAGAGAGTTAGAGAGACAATGGATCAATACGCAAACACCAAGATTTGTTTCGAGGTTCGAGCACCTTGCTCTACATCCCCGCCTACACCACCGTGTAGGATTCCACTATCTCAACTCCCACCGAGGGAACCTCTACCGAAGAGGATTTCTTACAACTCTAGGAGTACCAAACTCCTCTCTTAACAACAACCTCCTCACAACCGAGGGGTTAGGCCCGTAGCCAATACAACAACCAATCCACACACCTCTACCGAAGAGGCTCACAACCAAACTCCACCTCTACCTAAGAGGGAGCAAACAAATACCTCTCCGATCACCTCTACCGAAGAGGGATACAACAAATGAAGGAGGTTTACAACAAATGGTTCAAAACCACAAACTCTCTTTTTCTTTCTTTTTCCACAAAAACAAGATCCTAAATAGTTTAGGATAGTATGATATAGCTCAAGTGTGGAATCAAAGTGTTTTTGGAAACAAGCAACAAAGAAAAACTACTTGGGAAATCTCTTGTATAAGATAGAAAATGAAATACCAAATCAAAAACCCAAAACCTAGTTTTCTTTGATTTTCTAAAAACCCAAAACAAATAAAGATGAGAAGTTTTTGCACTTAAAACTCTTTTGAAAACTCTTTTAAACACTTCAGAAAACTGGTAATTTTTCTCTTAAAAAAAACTTTGCTAAAATCCCCAAAGAGATGGGGTTTATATAGCCCCTATACAAAACTAGCCGTTAGGCTGAGTTGGCAGTCTGACAGACTGCCGGTCGACCGGTCCGGTCGACCGCCAACGGTCAAAAATGTGACCGTTGGGCAATAGCGGTCGACCGGCCCGGTCGACCGAAACATCCTGAGAGCAGAACTCTCATCTCGGTCGACCGGCCCGGTCGACCGTCCCAGAGACTCCAAAACGTGCACAGACTTGTGCACGTCGGTCGACCGTCCCGGTCGACCGGCCTATGGTGCGGTCGACCGGTCCGGTCGACCGACTTGGCCTGTCAGCCAGTCCTCAGTTCTGCACAGATACGGGATTTGAAAATAGGTCTTTTCACTCAATAAAAATCCCATAAATTCACAGTAAATCTAAAAAATAGTTTTAATCACAATAAAAACTGTTTTTCTAAAACTTGTTTTATCATTTTACTTTGATAACCAAACTTGTGATAAAAATTTCAAGACATATATCAATCATATCAATTCATTTTTGTGTCTTGCCAATTTTATCAAAAACAAAACTTGTATTTTATCAACTAGAATTTTCCAAAACATGAATAGGATAGTCAAAATAAGTTTGTCTAGCAAGTTTAAAGCATGTATGTATATCTAGAACATATCTAATATACATAGGTATAAGGTAAACTTGTTTTGATCTATTATTCATGAAAACCAAAAACCAAATCATGAAACGTGTGTGTTTTGTGCACTTGAGCATATCAACTAAACTAAGCTTTACAAATATGGATCTAAAACACAAACTCTAAACTACATACCTAAGTCTTCTTGACGATCTTCATCTTCAAGTAGACTCGGTCCAAACTCCGTGATTCTCCAAGTGCAAAGGTATGATCTTTAAGCTTTGGCACCGGAATCATCAAGAATAGCTTCTAATCATCTTGTTGAAGCTAATCACCAACCTAATATCCTGTTAATGATCTGAAACTTAGAAACACAAGAATATTAGTAAACATAACTACATGAGTGTTGATCATCATCAAAACTAGAGTGGAAGGCCATTGGGCCAACAATCTCCCCCTTTTTGATGATGACAAAACTCATGGAGTTATATATGCATGGATTAAAGATAAGCTTCAAGGAAGCTCCCCCTTAACTCATGCATAGGGATAAACAATAAATATATGCAATTAGTATTAAACATGAAACATGCGTATGCATTGTATAAACAATAAATGGTTCTAGATATCAAATGGAATATTCAAAACAAAATAAGCTCTAGATACCAATTACAAAGCAAACTCTATAAATCAATTAAACTTAATATTCTTGAGATTAAAACATAACATATGCATATAAAACATGTACCAATCATGCATAGAAGTAATTTGAGTTTTATATATGCATGTTAAACTCTCAAATAATTCTCCCCCTTTTTGTCAATCATCAACAAAGGGGTAAACAATCAAAACCATAGATAAAATGAGGGGTAAAAATCTTTCTCCCCCTTTTGTCAATTAAAACAATGCAAACAATGTTCTCCCCCTTTTGTCTAAAACAAAAACAAAGTCAATAAGGGGTGACAATAAAAACATGATATCGATTGAAAATATGTCAATGAAGCATCTTGATACCAATAAACAAGGATCAATATATGTTATATGCTATATACATTCATGAAGAGGAAGACGCTAAGTTAGCTTCCCTACACATATGCATTACATGAAGAAGGGATGACAAGCCCCAATTCACATAACACATATTATGTAATGCATAAGAGGAGATGTGAAGCTCCCCCTACACACGTATATCATATAAAGAAGAGTTGTCAAGCTCCTCAATTTATAATATACTCAACATGAATCTATATGTAAGAGAGATGTTAAGCTCTCCTTGCATATAGGAAATACAAATCAAAACTTTGAATATTTTCTTTAAACAACATTTTGAGATACCAATTGTAATTAAACATAAGTCTTGAATTCTCAAACATGAATCTTGAAACCAATTGTAAAACAACATAACAAATTTTGAATGTCTAAACACAAATTTTGATACCAATTGTAAGAATTGTTCATTTTAAAAACATATAAACAAGAAGATCAAATACAAAATCATCATATGTTTAAAATAACAACTTTTAATCATAAAGAGTGGGAGTACAAATACCAATTGAAATACAAAATCAAATTTTCTCCCCTTTATGAGATACAAACTAAAGACATGCATAGTCTTGATAACAATTTAAAAGTAATCAATTTAAACAAAATGAAACTCAAGCACTAGCATAAATACAAACATATATATGTATGAAAGATAGATACCAATAGAAATTGATATACTAGGAATTAAAGCATACATACATACAAAACATATATGAGTATACCAGAAGATCAAAATGATACCAATTGAAAGAGTTCAATGATACCAATTGACATAACAATAAGTTCAAGTGTATACATCATATTCTCTACCACCCAATCATAATTCAAGTTTTAAAGATTTTCAATTTAGGACATACATGAACATGATCTCCCATCCTACCGCCCTTTGAAGGTAGGGGTTTTCAAAGATAGATTTGAAAATGTAGTTTTGTTTGAAAATCACTGCCAAAATGAAGAACACCGCAACTAGTTAAATGGAAAACTTGTTAACTAGTACGAAATCCTTCAAGTAAGGAATAAAATAAAATTGAAATTCACATGATAATCATCACTCTAACCAATAAAGCATAACTCATGAGAAACAAAACATGAGCAATAGATATGAGTGTACAAATAATATGTGAAGATCATAATCATGAAAAATATTTCATTAAGCTCAATTATTCCTTAAAACATAATTCCATCAAAAACATGAAAAATCATATAAAACTCCTTATTTAATCTTCAAGGCATATGTATGTCTAATACAAGCTAAAATATACATACATATCCAAAACATAACGAGTCCACAAAATATATGCATTAAGGCACGTGGCTCAAAAAGGATACTCATGTATAGTCAATAGTTTGGATAAGATGGACATATACATGAAGTTAAATATTGACACAATAAACATGACAATCATGAAAACATGAAAAGCATGAAAAGTATGAAAATTTAGCTTTTCATTAAAACAATTTGATTCCAATTCTTTTCAAGGTATATGTATGATTTGTCAACACAAGAAGTATACACACATATCCCTTAAATACACTTTGAGTCCATAATAGATATTTGCATGAAAGGCAAATGACTCAAGGGTATACATGTATATCTTCAAGTTTGGCAAAATACACATATACATGTAGTGAAACACACAATCATAAAACAAATCCAAAAATGGAATACAAGTTTGAAATGTATGAATCATCAAAACTAGACTATACTAGCACATCTAATGGGTTCAAATAAGCGTTCAAGCTCATACATATATAGATTTATTTGTGGCCCACTATATGTACAAGTATAATTCCTAGTCTTAATGAAAACTAACATCTAAACAAGTAACCTTAACATGAAGCATCAAAACACAATATAAAAATCATTATGATAAAACTAAAACATGATTACTATGTAAATTCACATGTATTAGATTCATGATGTACATTATAGCTTAAACAAAAGTGAGAATACTAATATGGGTTCATATAAGCATATGTGTCTCAAATACTATACATGTATGTCAAGGATCTAATAAACATGGAATGAACATACTAATCCATAGACATCAAAAACATGCTATAAACATTAAAACATGGAAAGCATGTAAACAATAAATGGGAGTAAAGGATTGTTACCAAAACCGAAGAAGCAACTCTCCTTGTCTCCAAAACATGGTGGTCATCTCCACCAAATCTTCCCTTGAAAGTGATGCATCCAATAGATTTCCTTTAAGTCCGGAACGCATCCACTCCAAGGTGTCATCACTCTCACGTCATGTGAGAGCCCACACCTACATCAAAAATAATAGGAGGGGTGGTCTTTGGTACCCACATCTTCTTGTTGGGTCCATGGGGGTTAGTCTCATTTCTAACCCAAACAAAATTCTTTGCTAAATTAGGAGTATGTAATCTATCATAACAAAATTTAGCAAGGTGGCCCTACGTCCACAATGTGTACAAGTGTACACATGAGCATACTTGTGATGGGTGTGTCCGTGTGGAGCATGTGTATGCCGTGATGGGTGTGCATGCATAAAGGATGGAACTTGATTCTTTCGAACCAAGGTTTCCAACCGTGAGTGGTTCATGGCACATTGGCTCATAGTGGAGCCCAAACAATCTACTCTCTTCTTTAGCATACAAATATCATCATTAATCCTAGAAGAAGAGGTACATGCATTAGGTAGACTAGATGAAGTAGCTACACTAGCATGGCAAACATGTGCATCAATCTTATTTTGTAAAAATTCATTTTTCTTTAAACATGCATCCAAATCTTTAGAAATTAAAGCAATCTTAATTTTCAAAGAATCATTTTCTTTTAAAACAAAATCAACTTTTGAAGACAAGTTTTCATTTTTCTTCAAAAGAACATGGCAATCATTTTTATTTTCAAAAAGTTATTTTCTTTAAGTGCAAGATCAAGTTGAGATTTTAATGAATCCCTTTCATTAGCAATCTCCTCTTTCTCTTGCAAAACAACATCAAGTCTAGCAATCAAATTTTATTTTCATTATTAATGCCTAGACTCTTCTTTTTCAACAAGTTATATTTTTCTATTAGTTTTTCACAAACAATGGAAAGTTCTTCATTCAAAGCATGGGGATCAACATAATCATTTGAAGAACTAGCACAATCATTACTATCTAGTTGAGATTCCGACTGTACCTCAAGGGAGTCATTCCCTTGGACCATGAAGCATTGAGAATCGGATTCTCCACTAAATTCCTCCGGTTGATTTGGCACTTGAAGCTTGGAGGTGGTGGTTGTTGTCAATTTGTTCCACACTGCAAAGGCGGAATCAAAGTTAGAAACACATAAGAGATAATCTTTAGGAAGAGTGCTTCTAATGGCCTCTAGGGCTTGTGCAATGGCCCCTATATGATTACCATCACCAAGATAACATCTCTTGGTGGTGGCAAGGAAGACATGCAAACCTAGGGTCTTTAGGTACATGGACATCCTATACTTCCAAACATCAATGTTGGAAGGGTCAAAGCTAGGAGGGGTCATGAAGTCCATGGTAAACTATATATGAATGTGCAAACAAACAAATGCAAATGAGATTAGCAAGCAAATGGATCACTCCCAGGATGTTAAGCCTAAGTATCAGGAGCACTAGCTCTGATACCAATTGAAAAACACCTAGAGGGGGGGTGAATAGGTGTAAGTGCTAATCTAAGAAACTAAATACAAACTAAGTGCGCTAAATGCGGAAGCTAATGCAAATTATGCACAAACTAATACAATACAACAAGTGTAGCCGAATTTCCCTTTCGAGGCTCTGGACTAACTCCCCTTGATTCCCCTTGAAATGGGTTGAGGTGCTATGTGAAGTTCTTGTTGGATGAGTATAAGTTAGGCACACACACAAGCAATCCAAGCAATGTGAAATATGTGCACACACAATCAAGCCAAGCAATCAAGAATGAATAGCAATATGAATAAATGCAAGGCAATATGAAATATGCACAACACAAGCAAATATGATATGATATGAATATGATGCTTTGCACAAATATAAGAGAGAGAGTTAGAGAGACAATGGATCAATACGCAAACACCAAGATTTGTTTCGAGGTTCGAGCACCTTGCTCTACATTCCCGCCTACACCACCGTGTAGGATTTCCACTATCTCAACTCCCACCGAGGGAACCTCTACCGAAGAGGATTTCTTACAACTCTAGGAGTACCAAACTCCTCTCTCAACAACACCTCCTCACAACCGAGGGTTAGGCCCGTAGCCAATACAACAACCAATCCACACACCTCTACCGAAGAGGCTCACAACCAAACTCCACCTCTACCTAAGAGGGAGCAAACCAATACCTCTCCGATCACCTCTACCGAAGAGGGATACAACAAATGAAGGAGGGTTTACAACAAATGGTTCAAAACCACAAACTCTCTTTTTCTTTCTTTTTCCACAAAAATAAGATCCTAAATAGTTTAGGATAGTATGATATAGCTCAAGTGTGGAATCAAAGTGTTTTTGGAAACAAGCAACAAAGAAAAACTACTTGGGAAATCTCTTGTATAAGATAGAAAATGAAATACCAAATCAAAATCCCAAAACCTAGTTTTCTTTGATTTTCCAAAAACCCAAAACAAATAAAGATGAGAAGTTTTTGCACTTAAAACTCTTTTGAAAACTCTTTTAAACACTTCAGAAAACTGGTAATTTTCTCTTAAAAAAAACTTTGCTAAAATCCCCAAAGAGATGGGGTTTATATAGCCCCTATACAAAACTAGCCGTTAGGCTGAGTTGGCAGTCTGACAGACTGCCAGTCGACCGGTCCGGTCGACCGCCAACGGTCAAAAATGTGACCGTTGGGCAATAGCGGTCGACCGGCCCGGTCGACCGAAACATCCTGAGAGCAGAACTCCCATCTCGGTCGACCGGCCCGGTCGACCGTCCCAGAGACTCCAAAACGTGCACAGACTTGTGCACGTCGGTCGACCGTCCCGGTCGACCGGCCTATGGTGCGGTCGACCGGTCCGGTCGACCGACTTGGCCTGTCAGCCAGTCCTCAGTTCTGCACAGATACGGAATTTGAAAATAGGTCTTTTCACTCAATAAAAATCCCATAAATTCACAGTAAATCTAAAAAATAGTTTTAATCACAATAAAAACTGTTTTTCTAAAAATATGTTTTTCTAAAACTTGTTTTATCATTTTACTTTGATAACCAAACTTGTGATAAAAATTTCAAGACATATATCAATCATATCAATTCATTTTTGTGTCTTGCCAATTTTATCAAAAACAAAACTTGTATTTTATCAAACTAGAATTTTCCAAAACATGAATAGGATAGTCAAAATAAGTTTGTCTAGCAAGTTTAAAGCATGTATGTATATCTAGAACATATCTAATATACATAGGTATAAGGTAAACTTGTTTTGATCTATTATTCATGAAAACCAAAACCAAATCATGAAACGTGTGTGTTTTGTGCACTTGAGCATATCAACTAAACTAAGCTTTACAAATATGGATCTAAAACACAAACTCTAAACTAGATACCTAAGTCTTCTTGACGATCTTCATCTTCAAGTAGACTCGGTCCAAACTCCGTGATTTTCCAAGTGCAAAGGTATGATCTTTAAGCTTTGGCACCGGAATCATCAAGAATAGCTTCTAATCATCTTGTTGAAGCTAATCACCAACCTAATATCCTGTTAATGATCTGAAACTTAGAAACACAAGAATATTAGTAAACATAACTACATGAGTGTTGATCATCATCAAAACTAGAGTGGAAGGCCATTGGGCCAACAAGAAGTTCTAGAGCCCTTCACGGGGAATTCGGCTTCAATTTCTTGTTTTGAGTAACCGTTTGCATCATATATACATACTTGTTTAAAAAGATCATTAGATTAGCATTAACACTTATTCACCACCCCCTCTAGGTGCTTTTCAGATTGGGCAGAAACGCTTGGCCCATTGAGATTACACCGGAACCACCACGTTGAGGTGACAATTTTCTTCCCTTTCTTTTTTTCATGTATTATTACATTTCATTCATACATTGAGGATAATTCATGCGTTAGGTGTGGGGGAGGGTTTACTAACATGCTAACTCTACTAATCTAAAAAAATTCCTAAAAACTTTTTGAAAAGAAAAATAATACTTTGGCTTATTTTTGTAAGAAATTAAGTAATTTTAAGGAATAAGAGGATCATAATTAGGATTTCTTATACTTGGTCAAAATAAAATAATTTGTTTGATTTTAAGGTTAGGAAGAAAGATTGAAAAGTAATTTAGTCTTAATTTTATCTTGATGAAATATACACACTTTATATACACACACTTAGAGTTCTAAAATAAAGATTCTTATGTCTTATAAAAAACAAAGAAATATTATTATATAAAAAATCCTCTGATTAAGCTGGGTATTTGTGCCTGATGAAGCATAGTTGTTCACGCCTAAAAGTGGTTCATATAAATAAAAATCCTTAGTTTTGTGGCTTGTTTAGTCAATTCCTAAGTCCTTGTGGTGTTTTCTCACCCGGTGCCCTAAAACCTCTAGTTTGGGAGTCACCGACTAAGGCTCGTTACATGAGCGAATTAGAAAGCCTAACAGAACTAAGGGATATTACCGCCATAATAAAAAAGAAAGGAAAAAAGAAAATAATAAAGCATAAGAGTTAGAGTTGAAAAATCTTGAGCCAAATTTTCACGGTCATAAGGTGTATATGACTTAGGGTAAAATAATAGATTAGATGAGAAATACAATTTTAATTCTTACCTTAATTGAAAATAATTTTTTGAATAAAAACTAAGTTTAGGAGTGACTAAGTTTGAATGATCCTATGACTTATATATTACTTGAATTTTTACATTAATACTTCAAATATTTTTTCCTTTCAAAATGTGTTTTCAAAAAAATACTAACAGTTCATTTTTTTCTTCATGGATTTTGTGGGTGTAATCCACTAAAAACCCTTATACGATAAATTTCGTCCTCTAGGGGTAATTTAGAGGTTTAATAGATTGTTGCCCATGCTAAGTGCAACCATGATTCCTACGAAAGTGAGTTAGGTTAGGTTAGCTCTACTTTTTATTTTTCTCGGGGATAAGCGACAGATAAATGTGGGGGTGTGATTGTGCACGTACATTGCATATTTTATATCACATATATCACATTTTTTCATTTATTTTTAAATAAAACTCTGCTTTTTAATGTATTTTCATGTTCAGTGGTGTACAGTGGAATGAATAAAGAAAATGAAGAGATTAACAGATTTATCTAATTAAATCCAAATAATTCAAAAGATCAAGCAAATCAGGGGGATCAATTCAAATCTAAAGGTTATATAAGCTATCTTATCTGAAAATTGGATATATCTGATAAGATAGTATCATCTAATTTCAAGGAAAAAATGGGTTGTTTGATGGCCCTATCAGTTCGCTGAAGATAAATTGATATCTTATCTATTCTAGAAGACAAATTGAAAATCCAAGAGGATAAATGGATAGAGAGAAGATCAACGGATGAGATGAACCAATTTAGAATCGCATTCAGACTGCATATATTTAGCATTTTATTAATAACTTTTGCTATCGAAACCCATATTTGATAATTCAAGATGATCCGAAAAGAAGATTTAAAGGACTACAATTCTTATGTTGATCACTCTTTCCAACTCTATCGTTTGATAAGTCATATTCAGAAATCAACATGTTAATAAGCTACAGATCAGAATTGAATTTTCACGTAAATTCTGGATAAATCAAATCAAGTTTGAAGATGAGGAGATGATTCAAATTCAAAAATAGCCAGCTCCCCCTATCTTCATATGCTTCCTATCCCTCTGGTTTTCTCCTATAAATACCCTCATACCTCGAAGACAGAAGGTCTCAGAGAGAGCATTACTTTAGGTTTTCTTTTCTCCTTCAATATATTTTTATTTTTTTATTTTTCATTTTAACTTAGGTTAGAGAGTGTTAAATGATTAAGAGAGGAAAAGGTATTGTAGAGTGACACTATTCCAATCCTTTCTCTAGAAGCTTATATTGAGGGTGACAATCAATGGAAGTTTCTCGCTTTTCTTCATTATGCTCGATCTCGCTGAAGCCTTGCTTTTCTTTATTCTTTTCTATTACTTTGCTTTACTTCATGTTAAGGTAATTTTTTTATGATTCAAACAGTAGAGATAAATATTCTTCTTTTATTTCTTTTTATTTCTAATTTTTACATTAACACTTTTCTTTATCTCTTTTTATTTCTTTTTCTTTTATAACTAAAATAACAACAATGCCACCATCTCTTCTTCTACCGTCTCTTTCTTAACTGACATAACAATTTTATTTTTTTATAAGAACTGAAAGATAAATATTAACTATTTTCGGTAAATTAAAAGAGAGAAACTTACACAACGCTTCCATCGTTGTCCCTCTCTGTGTATCACAACCCGTTAGCACTAGCTACATGGTAGCATCAATGACCTAGCACTATTCTAAAAGTCTGTATTTTTCATTGTACAGATCAGAATTGATCATCAACAATTTTGGTGTCGTTGCTAGGGAGGGATGGTAAGTTTTCTTTCTTCTTGATTTATTTTAACAATTTAACTCTTCTTCTTCTCTGTTTTGATGGGACTAGTTACAAAAAACTAGAAGCTACAGTAGACATATTGCTACTCTGTGCCTCTGTCCAAGAAGGTAGAGCATTAGAGCCCACAACTGTGGTAAACTACTAACTATAGTTTCTTACAGATTGCTTGATTTTCAGAGATTTAGCTCTCTGGAGTTATTAATTTATCTGTTTAACTTACTCTATACGTATTTCTAATCAACAATAACTTGTACTTTGTAAATTAAAAAAACGTTTAGACTCTTGCATCTTCTTAGGCATCTGTTTATTTCATTTCCTTACATTACTGTTGAAGAGTACTGGAGAAAAGATACGTCTGCATTGCATATAACTTAGGAAACACACTTCTATGTTATATTTCTTGAGTGTTATCTTTACTTTATACTTGCACACTGCACTAAAAAGATTAAGAGCATATCCTTAAACAAGATAAGGAGGGAAAGTCATTACCCTCCCTTAGCTCGCAAACCATCTCCTCACTAACCCAGTCTAACTTAAAATTGAGTAGACATTGGCCCTAGGGACATCTTGGACTCAAATAGAGATTATCCTAAGGGAAAAGTTATTAGAAGTTGACTCTTGCCAAGTCGGTGTCGAATGTTGGGGTTGAGGGGCGAAACCCTGAAGGCTAGTGATTTGGCATAATTAGGTCCGTTGCTTAGGCACAGATACCTCCCACCAATCTTGCCCCTACCTGGCCAATAACTTGTGGTCAAATTCTGTAATATACTTCCTGTAGATAATCAACAGTTAGGAGTCGTCTAGGTCTAAGCTCTTTCCTAACATAGGCTAGATTTTTCTTTATTTTCTTGTTTTGTTTATTTATATGTTTTTATTTGTTCTTGTGAAAAGGATTATAATTACAATTATTCTGATTATACTCAAATCCATATTTCACCCCAGCCTCTTTCAATTCATATATTACCAACTCGGCATTACAACTTTAACTTTAACTAACTAAGTATGCCAGATAGGTCTTATCCGAATCATGATATGTCTCAATCCAAGTATTATAAACAAGAATGGGATAATCATCATTACTCTTCACTGAGTTGTGGGGATACAACTCCCCAAGTCTTACTATGAACAACCTTACCAACAAATAACTTCATATACTCCATACCAAGATGAACCTATAGAAGAAAAATCTTCTTTAGAAAAGACTTTTGAAGTCTTCCTTGAGTCCATATGATAAGTACAAATCATAGTGGACTCAATTCTCCTAAACAATTCCCAAATCTAAGATCCTTACTCTAATTTCCAAGTTCAATCACAACAAAAAGAACCTGTTGACTTAGAAAAGAATATGAAATTCATGATTCATTCCCAAAATGATTGTATTTAACTCCAGAAAGATTGTCTCAAATCTCTCAATAGGCTAGAAGCAAAAGTGAGTCATTTGATCAACACAATTAATGATAGGAATGAGAAAACTCTACCTAATATATTTTTGACCGCTCCTTATTCTCCTAGCCATATTGATGAAGAATCATGATATCTTGGAGATTTTAACCAAGATTCAATTTCACCACAAAACTTTAAATTTGATCAATATCAATATATTGACAAATTGGCAAGTTTTCAGTTCAATGAGATTGAACTTGAAGATGAATGTGATACTGATTTTCAATGTTGTGATTCAGTTCCATTTTTTGAATCTATATTGACTCCGGTATCCTTACCCGATTTGGACCCAATTTCGAAGTCAACACTGATTCATATCCCTATATAGTTTGAACATGAATCACTTATTTTGGATAATCACATTTCATTGTTGGGAAATGAATGTGAATTTGAATTCTATAATTTGAACCAAACCATGAACCAACTCTGACTCTTGAACCTAAATTTAATTTTAGTTTTATTCCCAAGTCATTATCGGTTCCTATTCTTTTCATTGAAGAGCCAAAATCATTCATTCCACAAAATCACATTCCACTGTTAGACCAAAGCTTAGATCAATATGACTCCGTAATGATATCCCAAGATTAATCATATAACTGGAAAAAATTTCATGTTAGGATCTTGCATGATCCTATTCATATTGGGGATTATAAAAATGTTAATACGAAAGAGGCGATCAAAAGTGGGTTCATGAAAATCCACAGTATCTAAATTGGGTAGAAATGCTTGGCCCAATGAGACTACCACCGGAACCACCACTTGAGGCGACAATTTTCCTTCCCTTTCTCCTTTTCATGTATTATTGCATTTCATTCATACATTGAGGACAATGCATGAGTTAGGCGTGGGGGAGACTTTACTAACATGCTAACTCTACTAATCTAAAAAAATTTCCTTTCTTTAAAAACTTTTTAAAAAGAAAATAATACTTTGACTTATTTTTGTAAGAAATTAAGTTAATTTTAAGGAATAAGAGGATCATAATTAGGATTTCTTATACTTGGTTAAAATAAAATTATTTTTTTGATTTTGAAGTTAGGAAGAAAGATTGAAGAAGTAATATAGTCTTGTTTTTTTACCTTAATGAAATATGCACACTTTATATTTTAGGGTTCTAAAACAAAGATTATTATGTCTTATAAAAAAAAAGAAAGATTATTATATAAAAAATCCTCTGATTAAGCTGGGTATTTGTGCCTGATGAAGCATAGTTATTCACGCCTAAAAGTGGTTCATATAAATAAAAATCCTTAGTTTTGTGGCCTTATTTGCTCGAATCCTAAGTCCTTGGGTTGTTTTCTTACCCGGTGCCCTAAAATTATCTGGTTTGGGAGTCAACGACTAAGGCTCATTCAATGAGCGAATTAGAAAGCCTAATAGAGCTAAAAGATATTACCGCCATAATAAAAAAAAGAAAGAAAAAGAAAATAATAAGGCATAAGAGTTAAAATTGAAGAATCATGAGCCAAATTTTCACGATCACAAGGTGCATATGACTTAGGATAAAATAATAGACTAGATGAGAAATACAATTTTAATTCTTACATTGATTGAAAATAATTTTTTTAAAAAAAATTACGTTTAGGAATGATTAAGTTTTGATAATCCTATGACTTAAAGATTACTTGAATTTTTACAATAATACTTCAAATATTTTTCCTTTCAAAATGCATTTTCAAAAAAATACTAACAATTCATTTCATTTTCAAAAAAATACTAACAATTCATTTCTTTTTCAAATACTTTTTCCTTAGATTTTGTGGGTGTAATTCACTAAAAATCCTCACGAGACAAAACTTGTCCTCTAGAGATAACTTAGAGGTTTAATAACTTGTTGTACATACTAAGCGCAACCATGATTCCTACGAAAGTGAGTTTGGTTAGGTTAACTTTAGTTTTTGTTTTGTTTGAGGACGAGCAAAAGATAAGTGTGGGGTGTGATTGTGCACATACATTGCACATTATTTTCCTCATTTATTTTTAAATAAAACTCTACTTTTTAATATATTTTCATGTTCTGTGATATGCAGTGTAATTAACGAAGAAAATTAAGAGATTGATAGATTTATCCATTTAAATCCAAACAATTCTAAAGATCAAACAAATCAAGGGGATCAATTCAAATCCAATGGTTCTACAAGCTATCTTATCTGAAAACTGGATATATCAGATAAGATAATATTATCTAATTTCAAGAAAAAGTTAGATTGTTTGAAGACCTTATCAATTTCGCTAAAGATAAATGGAATTCTTATCAATTCTAGAGGACAAATTGAAAATCTAAGAGGATAAATGGATAGAGAGAAGATCAACAAATGAGATAAAGCAATTGAGAATCGGATTCAGACTGAATATATTTTAGTATTTTAGATATAACTTTCGCTACCGAAACTCAAATCTGATAATTCAAGATGATCTAGAAAGAAAACTTAAAGGTCTACAATTCTTATGTTGATCACTCTTTCTAATTCTATCATTTGTAAATGATATTCAAATCAACACGGCAACAAGCTGTAGATCAGAATTGAATTTTCACATAAAATTTTGGATAAATCAAATCAAGTTTGAAGATGAGGGGAGAAATTAAATTAAGAAATAGCCAGCCCCTATCTTCATACGCTTCCTATCCCTCTGATTTTCTCTGATAAATACCATCATACCTCGAAGACAGAAGGGCACCATCTCAGAGAGAGCTTTACTTTAGGTTTTTCTTTTCTTCTTCAACGTAATTTTTATTTTTTTATTTTTCTTTTTAGCTTAGGTTAGAGAGAGTTACATGATTAAAAGAGAGGAAGAGTTATTATAGAGTGATACTATTATAATCTTTTCTCAAGAACTTATATTGAAGGTGACAATCAATGGAGGTTTTTCACTTTTCTTCATTGTGTTCGATCTCGCTGAAGTCTTACTTTCCTTTATTCTTTTCTATTACTTTGCTTTACTTCATGTTAAGTTAAATTTTCATTATGATTCAAACAGTAGAGGTAAATATTCTTCTTTTATTTCTTTTTATTTCTGATTTTTGCATCAACACTTTTCTTTATCTTTTTTGTTTTCTTTTCTTTAATAACAAAAATAACAACAATACCACCATCTCTTCTTCAACCATCTCTTTCTTAACTTGACATAACAATTTTAGTTTTCTTATAAGAGCTGAGAAGATAAATATTAACTAGATCTGTAAATTAAAGAGAGAAACTTACATAACGCTTCCATCGGTGCCCCTCTCTATGGGTCATGACCCGTTAGCCCTAAGCTACATGGTAGCATCGAGGACCTAGCACTATTCTAAAAGTCTGTATTTTTCTGTGTGCAAGTCAGAATCAATCATCAACATTTTTGGTCCAAAAAAAAGCCTTTAAGGCTAAGCCAAGGGCTTCTCAGCCCAAAGGGGCTAGCTTTCAGTCTCCTCGAGTTTCTATGTTGAATCGGTTGGGTCCAATTAACACAGACTTGAGAGAGTATTTGAGAAATAAGCGAAAACGCTGCTCTAAGGAGCCTGTTCACATCTCGCTTTCCTAGTGTGGACAAGCAGGGTGTCAACTTGTGATGGTCCATTCTGTCCATTGTTATTTGGGGACAATTCCTGCAACTTCTCCTCCAAGCCAGCAATCGGTATTCAACCGGTTGTCTATCTAAACTTCTGAGAAGCCCAAGTCCTAGAAGAAAAAGGCAACAAAGGTGGTCCATCTTGTAGCAGCTTTTGTTTACATGATAAACATAGGGAGGGATCTATTTCGGTCCCGACGAAGGAGACAAGGGGCCTTTACTCCTCTAGCTGGCTCATCGGATTCTAATTATAGCCCTGACTTATGTTAAGTTCTAGTGGAACAAGAAGGTGCCTTCCAAGGTACTCAGTAGCAATACCCTACAACTATGGACAACTTCTTCGTCCACAGGGGCTGTGTCACTAGCACCATTGAGGAACCTTTTTCAATGGTCTAATGATGAGAAGGAGGCTAGCGGATACGCTTCTTCAGCTACCATCAGTTCAGTATGAACGGGGCTTGTATCAGTTAACAAGGTTGATAACAATGACGATGATCTCCGTCGATGAATGGAGGCACAAGAGCAGACTTCCACGGCTCGACAAGAAGCCTTGAAAAATATCTAGCAGATGCTAGCTCAGCTCTTGGTCAACCGAAACTCCAATAGCACCAGTAGCAATCGCAATGAAGAGGAACATAACAACGATGAAAATCCTAAGACTAAAAAGTTGAAGAAAGCTCCACGATTGACGTAGAGGTGAATAATGGAATTTAATCTCAGATTGCATCCCTAGCCCAGACGGATGAACTAAAAAAAGTAGTGATGACTCGTCCTTACCCGCTGGAATGGGATTCAGTGCCATATCCGCTGAAGTTCAAGCCACCTACGTTGCACACATACAATGGCACCCAACTTGCACGTCTATTACTTTTGGTCTCAAATCAGTAATATAATAGATAACGATGCCATCATGGCTAGACTATTCATCGGCACCCTTAAGGGGGTAGTCTTTGATTAATTTAGAAGCCTGCCCAACAGCTCCATTAATTCTTAAATTGACCTAGAAACCATGTTCCTCTCTCGATTCAATTAGGATGACACCCAGGTGACTATGAATAAGCTCCTCTCGATGGTCCAGAAAGGAGATGAATCCGTGCATGAATATATTGAGAGATTCCACAACCTTTCTCTTATGTGCCCCGCTGGCATGCCATTACCTATGTTACTCCAGACATGTCGGCATAATTTTACCGATAGAGTGAAAATACGTATGGGAACTGTCAAAACTCATACATGAAAGGAGCTTGTAGAGCAAACTGAAATAGCTGAGAAATTGGCTAAGAAGTTCAAAACTTCAGTACCCAAGAACAAGTGGAGGGGTCAACACCAAGGGGCGATCATACCCCGCTTCCCAAAATACGCTGGAGCGGAGACACGACGAAGGTCGGTTACGCATATACATAAGGAAAATATCTAACATATACGCGCTAAGACTTAAGTAACCCGAAGCAAGCTATAAATCTAAACTATAATAAATCATGATTACTGTAATATCACATATAATCATCCATGCATGATATCATATAAATAAAGAACTAGAATAAAGACTGATTGTGATATACAGGAATCAAGAAAAGTACAAAAATTGGAATAAAAAGGAGGCAAGAATATCAGAAACAGGCGAGAGAAACTCCAACTCCTTGTGAAGCATATGGTTTCATCCAACACCTGAACAATAGAAACGAAGCGTCCAATCTGGATGTGCAAATCCAGGGTCGTCAAAAAGCAACCCAGTAAGTGTGTGTGTGTAAAGGAGAAGGTGCTCGTGCGTATAAACAATTTAATCAGGCTACAACACTATCATATAAATACTGTATGGAACTAACATGAATAGAATATGAGAAACAGGTAACATGAATAAAACTATAAGTAATGATAGAGAACTATAAGCAAAGTCTGATACTTATATCACTGTAAAGAATAACATGATAAACTGTAAATAATTGATGTCAATATGTGTAACCTAGCATATGTCACTAGTCCGGTTGGTTATTATTAACCTAACTAATGTAGTACTTAACTTTGTCCCATACCACACCCGTTTTCTCATATATCAAACAAAGTTATCGTTGCTGTAACTATCTGCTAATGTAGTGCATGTGTTTTGGAAGGGTACCGTACATGCCCGGTACAATGGTCTAACATTCCTGGCTCTAAATTAGGATGGACCGCAAGGCCCTAATAACTGAAGACCACAGCCCCACACAAAAGAGTAACTGGTGTGGCGCCATAATCCGAACATAGACCTGACAATTGACAACTGAATAACTAGGTAGCCAGTACTACCTTGGTTCCCCATGGTAGAATCCACAACTCGGTACCATAAGAAGTCCTTCCAAAATACATGGCATGCATTATCAGGCAATTACCCCTATTCTCTGGGTTACGATGTCTTTTATTAACAAGTAATCAATAGGTTATATATAGGATGTAACAGTAACCAAATATCTCCAACAATTAGTGATGTCAATACTCGCTGATATCTGGTAACTGACAACTGATATCTGACGACTGAGAACTGACAACTAATAACTGACATTTGAATACTAGAGATATAGGGTCACTAATCACAACTGAACGCTAATCACTGATAACTCTGAAGTATGAGGTCCCCGATATTAACTAGATCTCTATCTCAATAACTCTATATCTATAACTGAATAACTGAAATAATAAATACCCAAACATGAGGCACATGATATATCCTCGAGACCAACTAGGTCAACACATACCAAAATCATATCTAAAGAGGGATCATCCTTAAATAAATGCAATCTGGAATGGTTTATATCTGATACATAATATCAATAAGCTCATCCATGCTCAACAAATACAATCAGGGATAAATTCAGAAATACTCATAATCAATAATCCAAAAGTCATTAGTCTCATCTAAACTCTATTCAAGATCCAAAGAACAGAACACAAATCTCATATCAATTCCAACTCTAACTAATTCCATATACTAATCCAAACATTAAGAAATCTAATCTCTTAATAACGTAACATCATAACAAATCCGTCCTTAATACCCAAAATAATCCTCGTCTATGTTATTACCAAAAGAAAAAATAATATGTCTGATAAGTACTCCACATAAAATAAGAATCTATCTATAACCACGAATCCATCATCTCAAATCAATCCCATAGATAGACTAACGTACATCATAACTTGATCCGAATCTAAACAATTTCACATGAAATGATATAAATCTAATATCTCAATATCCAAACACAAGGTCCATATACATCTGATGCTCAAACATGAACTAATCCAGTCAATTAATAAATCGAATCAAGTTACAGTCTAAGGTGTTCCAATTCTAGGCCTAAGCCAACGACGACAAACTACCAACACAAGAAATGATACTGATACAAGCTCATATCAACTAAATAATAAGGGGAACAATCAGTGATGTCTCATGAAGTGATACAGATAATCACACAGGTAAAATATATCAATCATTTATATGAAATGATAAGAGTAACATGTAAACACATACCAATAACAGTAAATAAAGAAATAATATAAAAACAAACACTCACATGAAATGACGCAGTTTTGGAGCCGAATCGCCATCTGGTCTTCATTGCACGAACCGATATGGATCTACAGATCATCCCATGGATCGGTCTTCGAATTGCCGTGGTATCGGGTTCATAATAAATACGAATCTCATGTAACGGGTCTGGATCTCACCAAACTAGTCTAAAAACGCTGTAACACGCCACCAAACACACAGAGAGGAAGGGAAAATTAACACATACACATGTACACCATACACGTACATACACATACATGTGTACACCCACACGCACACATATACGGGTATTCCCAAATATACACCTATATACATACATATAATATACATACATATACACTAATAATCATGCATACATACACAAAAATACACTCTATATACACACACACACACACATACATACATACATACATACATACATACATAGACACTCACACACATATAAATATTTAAACACAATAACTCACAAAACACTTATAATTGCAAACATACACACTCATTCATAAATACAAAGAGACAAAGAGACATGCAGAGAGGAATGTAAACTCACCCATACACACAAATGCAAAGAGTGAGAGAGAAGCTCCGACCATGGGTAAGGCACAAGCGGGGTTGACGGAAAAAACGGAGGTCACAATGAGGTGGAGAGGGAGGCTGGGGTGTTGGTCGACGGATCCGTGGATGTCGGTGGGCCTTGCGGAGCTCGCTGGAGGGGGCTTAGGGCAGCTGTTGGTGGCCTGGTGCAGAGGTGGGGTTGCCTGGGCTGTGCAGCTAGGGAAAATGGGTATGCAGCACTGTGCAAGAGAGAAGATGATGGCCTGGCTATGAAGGGTGTGTTGTCGGGTGTGCGGGTGCTTGGCTGAGGGGAGGTGGAGAGGATGGGATTCGGGCTTAGTGCGTGGCCTGGGGGAGTTCGGCCTACATGAGAGGGGCACAGCCGGGCTGTTGCCGTGATAGAGGAGGATAGCAGCTGGGGAAGGACTGGTCTGCTGTGCACGGCTACTCGGGTGTTGTTGGCGAGTGTGCGTCATAGGAGAAGAAGGTGATGTCATTGCCATGGCAGGGAATGTAAGGGTATGTTGGCTATGGTGAATGGTGGTGGCTGTGGCGATGCCTTCAGGGTATGATGCGCAAGGAGGAGGAGGAAGCTACTTTTGCAGCGTCTAGGAGCTCGGCAGCAGGTCTGGGTGCAAGGGGGGCTATGCTTGGCCGAGAAGGGGGGAAAAAGAGAGATGTATATGGTGACGGTAATGAGAAGGGGGAGGAAGGAGATATGTTGGTGGCTTTGTAGGGGATAAAGAGAAGATATTAGGGCTTAGCTTAGGGAATAAGAGATTACATAGAAGATGTTAATAGATTATTGGGTATTGGGTTGAGAATAGGTATGGATCAACGAAATGGCTATTAGGTTTGGATCAATGATAATGTGTATGGGTTTTGGGTAGGAACATGGATTAGAAAGAGGAAATAATAAGAACAATAATAATAATAACAACAACAATAATAGTAATCATTAAAAACTATCACTACTATTAATAACAATTAATAAAACTAAATAATAGTAATAATAATTGCTAGCAAAACAATAATAATAACTTTAACAATAGTATGAATACTAATAATAATAATTAATAATAATAAACACTAATAACAACCATTAATATAGTAGTAACAGTTATTCATAACTTTATTAATAATACTAATTAATAAGACAAATAATTATAAATAATAAATAATCATAATCATAATGAAATAGTAACAATAGCAATAGTAATGATAATTAAAAACTACCATTACAACTAATACTAATACTAATATTATAACAAATAAATAAAGTAATACTAATACTAATAATAATAAATAATAATAACCAAGTAATAGGAAAAATACTAATTAGTAATTAAAATTCTAATAAGTAATAATGGTAAAAATATAAAGGAAAATTACCATTTAATACTCTAAAATAATTTATATATTTAATAATAAAATAAGTCATATATCAAGTTAACTAATAATATAATAATTATAAACTAGTTTAACTAATAATAATAAAATATCTAGTAAAATAAATTAAATACTTAGAAAAATAAAAATACAATATTTTAAACTAGGGATATTACAGAGCGTGATGCAACCCAGTCTTCTCAACCAAAAGGGAAGGAAACTATGGTCGTTGAGCTATCAGGGGCAGCTCAACCAAAACAGAAGAGCGACACCAACAATAGTCAGGAGTTCAAATTCCCGCCAAAGGTGTACTCTTTTAAAGATGAACAGGTGGTGACAATCTTCCACTTGCTTCACAAGGGTAACAAGCTCAAGTGATCCGAAGTTCGGCGACCTAATGAAGTAGGGCGTACAAATGATCCTAACTACTGTCTCTTTCATAGGATAGTGCATCATCCTAATAGTAGATGTTTTATCCTGAAGGAAAAGATCCAAGCATTAGTGGATGCTGGAGTTCGACTCTTAAGTCAGAATAAAGAAAGTCACCACCAATATTATGGCTCTTAATTTTGGAAACCTTCTCAAAGATGACTGTCTAAGATGGCTTGGTCCCAGTCCCTAAAGCCAGATTTGACGTCATCAACCCAATGGCTGAAAAGCAGAAAGCCAAGTGTCTCATTCCAATGATGACAGATCTGGAGAAATTATGTGGGTTCACCCAGATATTGTCAAAGATGAGCAACGGGAGACTAGCAAGCCCAAGTTCAAAGGCAAGTCATGCAATATCATCTCTCTCGCAATAGATGATGACTTTGTGACTGTAGCCTCTCTCAGTGACTCAGAAGGAGAGAAACTTGCCTTAACAATACAGCCTGCTACCTCGCAGTTGGTGAGCACATATTCTGGTAAACAGTACTTATGACAGTATTACCAGATACCCAATAGGGCATACCCACCAATGGCGTCGGGAACCGCTGCACCTGTCTAGGGCCTAGTGCCTAAGGACAAAGAAAAGTAGAAGGAGATTTGCTTTGATGAATCCTTAAAGAAGAATCCTTCCAAAGGACTCAATGCTACTTTCCGCTTTGATATATTGGCATAATTGGCCAATATTCCAGCTCGTATTATCCTGCATGAGCTACTCCATCTCTTGAAGAAAACAAGAGAGGCACTTAGGGATGCACTTGCTGATTCGGATTGATTTCTGACATAAGTGCCAATTCCTACAAAAGAAGATGGAGCTTCATGCCCCGAATGCCATATGGTACAACAGCAAGTACCATGCATCACGTTCACTCCTGAAGATATGCTCCTCAAGAACGACCGACATGACAGACCGTTGTACTATGCAGGATACATTAGATCCACACACATCGAGAGAATACAAGTCGATCCGAGGTCTACTCTAAGCATCATCCTCAAAAGACTTCTTTATTTTCTCGGCATCCCTCTGAGCAGATTGTCAACTACGACTATGACCAATATGACTTCAACACTAGGAGTAGTCATCCTTTGGGCAAGATTCATCTCTGGAGCCAAATTGGAGACTTGAAATCAGAAGTGACATGCTACGTCATTGATGCTGACATATCATACAATCTCTTACTCGGATGACCTTGGATCCATGCCAACTGGATTGTGCCTTCCACACTCCATCAATATTTTAAATATGTGGTGACAAGGTGATGGTTAGGACGATATTCGCCGAAATGCCGCCATTCAAAGGAGTAGAGAACTACTTCACTGATTCTCTACTTTACAAAGAGAATGGTAAAGTGATGAAAAAAATGTTGCCAAACGACATCGATAGTGATAACAAAACAGACTCAGAATCAGGAAATGATCCAGAGGTTTCTTTTAATGAAGAACCAATTATAGCATAGCTGAATAATCCTGATTGTAATAATTCCGTCGACAATGGTGATGAATGGATCCTTAATGAAAATGTCAATTTCGATTATTCTTTGCATTGTGATGATATAAATAGTCCTGTTAACATGAGTCCTCTACACATGCCTTTGCAAATATCAACGGCATGCATGCACATAGAGGAGAATAATAGATCTGTGTTTTTTGGTTCCACCTTATAAATGGACCAATCACCAATCATATTTTGCAAAGTCTGACAATGGATTACTACATCCAACGATTTGGACGAAAACTTGGAGCCCCCATAATTCTTTCACTATGCATGGTCGGTGCACCTTAGGATAAAAAAAATGGGATACGACTTACGTCTTAGGGAAGCCTTGAATTTCGAAAAGGGATGACGCATTCCTCTACAACCTTTCATACTGAAAGAAAAATCTGCCAGCTACTACGATCAGACTCGCAGGGGGTTAGGGTACGTTACCCCATCCATTCAATCTAATTTGGAATCCAAAAAGTCTCTACCATGACTTCCTCAGACTCACCAGATTAGGAATCTGACAAAAGTGTGGGGGTTGCCTTTAAGAAATTCTTCGCCAACATGACATCAACCAGTCAGGTGAAACGAGAAGAGAACACTGAGCCATTTGACACAGATTCATGGGCTCAACAACTTGAGCTTCAATAGGAGAAGCGTTTCAATCAGTGCGACCCTCCTACGGAAGATAAAGTAATCCAAATTGATGTGGGTAGTCAAACACACCCGGAGCTCATCTTTATAAGTGAAAGTTTATCGCCAACGAAGAAGCAAGATCTTATATCTCTTATAAAAGAATATATAGATGTCTTTACTTGGAGCTATGAAGACATGCCTGGTCTCGATCCTCAGGTGGCCATGCATCGTCTCAATATCAAACCAGATACTAAGTCAATGAAACAATAGCAATGACGCTTTCGATCTGAAATTATGGAAGCAATCGAGACTAAAGTTCAAAAACTCATCGAATGTGACTTCATTCAAGAGGAACATCACCCAGACTGAGTCGTTAATATTGTGCCCGTCCTTAAAAAAGAACGAAAAAATTTGAGTTTGTATTAACTTTTGCGATCCTAATATAGACTATCCTAAAAATGAATTTTCGTTACCCATCACTGACGCCATGATTGACAACACATGCGGTTTCAAAAGAATATCTTTTATGATTGACTTTTCAGGGTATAATCAAATCAAGATGTACCAAGAAGATAAAAAGCAAACGTCTTTCTGAACATCGTTGGGTGTGCTTTGCTATACGGATATGCCATATGGATTAAAGGACTCAGGTGCCACCTACCAAATGCAATGAGCACAATCTTCTGTGATCACTTACGAAAGACAGGGGAGTATTATGTCGACAACATCACAATCAAAAATCGTGACAAGAACAACTATCTCCATGACTTGAGAATGATGTTCGATCTCATGCGGGCACACCAGCAGAAGATGAACCTGACAAAGACTTTCTTAGGAGTTTCAAGTGGCAAGTTTTTTGAATTCATTGTCACATCCAAAGGAATTCATCTTGACCTCGACAAGATCAAAGCCATCCAAGATATGCAGCCTCCAAAGAATCTTAAAGAACTTAGGGGTCTAGCAGACTGGCCTACATCCGTATATTCATTATAAATCTATCGAGTACACGGCTGATGAAGAAGGGCACATCTTTTTTTTGGGATGACACTTGTCAAAAGGCATTTGAGAATATCAAAGAATGCCTCATTAAGCCTCCGGTTCTAGCATCTCCTATTTCAGGAAAGCCATTTTTACTTTATGTAAAGACCATTGACCATTCTTTGGGTGCTCTGCTCGCGCAGAAGATTGATGAAGGTGTCGAGCAAGCTATTTATTATCTCAATAGAACCTTGATTGGGGATGAAAATCGCTACAACCCAGTCGAAAAGGAGTGTCTTGCTCTCGTCTTCGTCGTCCAAAAGACATGATATTATTTGTTCAGGCAAACCATTCATGTCATTTCAACAGTCAATCCTCTATGGATTGTTATGAGAAAACTAAGTTCTCTAAACTCCAGATTGGCTAAATGGGCCATATTGTTGTCTCAATATGACATGACCTTCGTACCCCAGAAGGTCATCAAAGGTTAAGCCCTCGCGACTTCTTAGTAGCTCATCTAGTTTCAGAGAATTTAAAGCTACATGAACATATCTCGGATGAAGTTATCGAAGCCAACATGACGTCAAGCGATGATGTATGGCAAATGTTCTTAATGGTGCATCAAGAACTGACTCAAATGGCAAGATTGTCGCTGAGATGGGGGTGATATTTGTCTCACCTGAGAATCACGTCCTTCCTCGTGCATTCTTACTAATGGAACCTTACTCCAACAATGTAGTTAAGTACAATGCTTTACTCATTGGCCTCTAGCTTGCTCAATAAATGGGGGTACAGTACTTTGAAGCTTATGGTGACTTAAAATTGATCATCAACCAAGCCAAGAGTGAATATGAGGTCCATTATGCAGACCTGATACCTTATCACCATACAGGCATTCAATTGGCTAATATGTTTGATGGCTTTTATATCAGTCATGTATCTCGCCTTCAAAATACAAAGACAGATGTTTTAGCAGCGTCAACTACATTGGCTTTGCTCGCCGATACCACTTACCATCTTACGGTGTCCACTCGTCTTCTCTTTTGTCTGAAGTACGGTTTAGAGGTTAGCGAAATTCATACAACCTCGAAAAACTTTGAACAAAGGGACTGGCGATTCCCCCGATCATCGACTATGCCTTTCACGGCATATTGCCTAATGACCCTAAGGAAGCGATGTCTGTCGATGAAGATCTACTCGATTCTACTATAATGCAATGATAAAGACGTTATACCGTTGTTCATACGATGATAGTCTTCGTCATTATCTATCCAATTCAGAAGAACAAGGAGTAATCAAAGAAGCTCACGATGGCATATGTGGAGCTCATCAACTAGGTCCGAAGCTTAAGGACCGATTGCACCGACTCGGCTATTATTGGTCGACTATGATCGCTGATGCAGTTAAATACGCAAAAAGGTGTAAAGCTTATAAATCCATGCCGATTTTATATACCAACCTCCAGAGCAACTCCATCCCATAGTCACAGCATGGTCATTCAAAGCTTGGAGAATTGATGTAATAGGACCAATTAGTCTCCATCAGCTAGAGATCATTAGTTCATCCTTATGATAACTGATTACTTTTCAAAGTGAGCAGAAACTGTACAACTCGCTAAAGTTAAAATGAATAATGTTATTAACTTTGTTAAACATCACGTCATCCATGAATTTGGAGTCCCCCGAAGGATCATCCATGACAATGGTCCTTAATTTGCAAGCCAATCATTTAATCAGTTTTGTGATAAATACCAAATTTAGAATGTTGCCTCGACTGCATATAACCCCACCGCCAATTGGTTAGCAGAAACATTCACAAGGCAATCATCAAGCTTCTCAAAAACTTTGTCTCCACAAGCAAACAAGATTGGAACGAGAAGCTCAGGGAATGTCTTTGGGTCTATCAAATGATGGTCCAAACCCCAATAGGTAATACGCCTATTTCTCTAGTGTATAGGTTTGAAGCAGTCATACCTTTGGAGATTCATATACTGTCACTGTGTGTTGCTCTAGAAACCAAGATGAATGACGAAGACAACCATCAATTACATATCCAAGAACTTAAAGCACTAGAAGAGAAGAGGTTACGAGCTCAACAACGTATTGAGATTTATCATGCTCGAATCTCAAAGGCCTTAAACAAATAGGTCAAATCAAAAAAATTTCAGAAGGGAGATTTAATCTTGGCTGTCAGACGACCTATGGTCATGACACATAAGTTCAAAGGCAAATTTCAACCCAAATAGGAAGGATCATTTGTAGTAGACACAGGCTATTCAAATAGAGCATATCGCCTGTCAAATCTGAATGGTGACACGCTTATGGTGTCGATCAATGGTAAAATTCTTGAAGAAATATTATCCATGATCACGTTAACAATACACCTCTGATCATTAATTGTCCCCTCAAAGTCAAGTTGATTAAACATCAGGAGACAATACTGCATGATGTTACCATTGAAGCATTAAAAAAGATCTATGAGGAATGTGAGTTTCTAACTGACATTCTCAAGGAATTTCATAAAGCAAAATAATGATTCTATGTCTCTAACGGCCAAGGATAGAAGAAAAAGTTAGCTTTTAAGCCCAATGAAAGTCCTCAACAACTCATCATGCTGAGGGGAATAGTATCACTAGCCCAACTCAAACCGTAGTTGAAAAAGGAATACCAAACTCGTTGATAGCTGAGGATTTGTCAAAAATCCTAAGGGACCTCGTCTCGTCCTTCCCACTAAAAATCTCCTACTAATTCCTAACCATGGAATGGTAGGATCGCAAAAAGCTATATTCAATTCCTCAATGAAATGAACAGCATATCAGAACTGTCATTCTCAAAGCTCACGCTTCTGACAGTAAAACCCTTTAAGTATCCCTGGCAGATCTTGCTAACATCCCACCAGATCAAACTCATTGCCATTCTCTTCTATAGAATGACAGGTCTACTCTGAAAAGTCACCTAGAAGGGGGTGAATAGGTGACAATGCTAATCAAGGGCAAATTAAAAATTTAAAACTACAAAGATCACCAAGCAAGAGTCACAAGATGAATGTAAGCAAGTAAGTATGACAATGAATATGATGAGCAATTATAAGAGCAAGCAAAGTAGAATAATAATTGCAAGAATGTAAACCAATCGCAAACACAAAGATATGTTATCGAGGTTCGAGCACCCAGCTCTACTCCCCGCCTTCCCCAGAAGGATTCTAGCTACTTCCACTATCACAAAGATCAATTACAATGAGTACCCAACTCCTACAATCTCAAGAACAAGTAATTTCCTTGGTAGTCAAAAGACCACAAACTCTCTCTTTCAAATATCTCTTCCCTTACAAAGGTCCTTAGAGAATATTGAGTAGGAATGAAGCTCTTGTGTAAGGTGAAAGAAAAAATCAAATCAGAGAGTATCACAAAACCCAATTCAGAAAATGAGTGAGAATGTTAGCACAAAAACCAAGAAACTAGCTCTTTTGAATTTCTCAAACTTTTGAATTTTTCTCTTGAAAATTGTTGTAATCAATCTCTCCCTAAGCACCCCTATTTATAGGAGAGGGCTAGGTTAAGAGATAAAACAAACTTAAGGCTAATAAAGTAATGTTAGGTCCAAACTAAATCTTTAAACGAATTTTTAAACATAAAAGACAAAAATAAACAGCCCTTAAAATATGCCCGTTACTGTTCAAACGGTCGGATCGGTCGACCGGGCCGGTCGACCGGAAGTATAAAAATTTGACCGTTACAGGATATCGGTCGACCGCCCGGTCGACTGATACAAACTGTGAGCAAAAAAATAATCCGGTCGACCGCCTCGGTCGACCGACAGACAAGCACACGGATACGTGCATTCTGCCAGGACTTCGGTCGACTGGTCCGGTCGACCGGACCAGACTGTCATAGGCTCGGTCGACCGACCCGGTCGACCGGCTAAGGTCAAAAAGCCAAATTCAAAAAGAATTAAAAGAGGATTTTGATTTTATCAAAAATACTTTTGAACAGGGATTAGTATAAAACACAAATATATATCTGTAGGCAAAATCTTGTATGCAAAATATTTTTGTATAATTTATAAGAAATTATTTTGGAAAGAGCATGTGCGCAAAAACGTGTGTGATAGAGCTTCAACCTATCCACTATTCTTTAACATACTATAAATTGAAAAACAAATTACATGAAGACTTCTAGTGCTATCTTCAAGTCTTTGAGCCATCCAATGCCTTGCTAGAGCCTTATCTTCTTCGATCCTTCCTTAATGTGCAATTTGCCTTCCTTACTTTGTGGAACTTAGAAGTTCTTGCAATAGCTAAGCGAATGGACTCTAAACATGGTACAAAACCTGAAACTCATCTAGAACAAATGATTAGTACTTAATAGCACATATTTGGTTTGTCATCATCAAAACACAAAACAATTGGAGAGTGTAACCTCTTGGGCCAACAATCTCCCCCTTTTTGATGATGACAAAACAAATAGGCTATTAACAAAAATATAGGGAGGAGAAAACTCCCCCTCAAATTATGCTATACATAAAACACAAAAATATGTTCTAGATACCACTAATTGAAACCAATCAAAACAAATACAAAACAAATATAATAACACAAAAATTACTCTTGATACCAATTTAAACTAAAACACAAGAATTCATTTAAAGACACAAGAATTCATAAGAACAAAACATATAAATTCATATGGAACCAAGACCAAATGAACTTATTTTTGTCCATGTAAACTTATTCTCCCCCTTTTTGTCATACATCAAAAAGGGTTATGAAAAACATGTCTATTCAATAATACAAACATTAAGTTCTCCACAAATAAATGAAAATCTAGCAAAATCAAGAGGTTTAGTGAAAATATCGGCTAGTTGTAAATCCGTGGAAACATAATCAATATCTATATCACCTTTCTCAAAATGATCTCTAAGAAAGTGATATCTAATCTCAATGTGCTTGGTCTTACTATGTTGATTTGCATTTTTTGTCATGTGAATAGTACTAGTATTATCACAAAATATTTTTATATGATCAAAGTGCAAATCAAAATCAAGGAGAGTATGTTTCATCCAAAGGACTTGTGCACAACAAGCCCCCGCGGCAACATACTCCGCCTCGGCGGTTGAGAGAGCTACGGAATTTTGCTTCCTAGAGGACCATGAAACAAGACAATTACCAAGAAATTGACATGTCCCACTAGTACTCTTTCTATCTACTCTACAACCCGCATAATCGGCATCCGAATAACTAGTCATTGAAAAATCTATAGTTTTTGGATACCAAAGACCCATTCCAATTGTGCCCTTAATGTAACGAATAATGCGTTTTACCGCAATAAGATGAGACTCTTTAGGACACGATTGAAATCTAGCACAAAGACACACACTAAACATGATATCCGGCCTACTTGCCGTCAAATATAAAAGACTTCCTATCATGCTTCTATATAATTTAATATCAACATTTTTACCTTGTTCGTCCTTATCAAGCTTGGTTGTAGTTGCCATTGGAGTGTTGCAAGCCTTTGATCCTTCAAGCCCAAACTTCTTTACTAGCTCCTTTGCGTACTTGGCTTGGTTAATGAAGGTTCCGTCTTGCAATTGCTTGATTTGGAGTCCAAGGAAGAAATTGAGCTCACCCATGGAAGACATTTCAAATTCTAGTTGCATTACCTTTTCAAAATCCTTGCATAAAAGCTCATTAGTGGAACCAAAATTATGTCATCAATATAAATTTGCACAATTAAAATGTCATTCTCAACATGCTTAGTAAAGAGAGTTGTGTCTACTTTGCCTTTAATAAAACATTTGAAATGAGAAAACTAGAAAGCCTTTCATACCAAGCTCTTGGAGCTTGTTTCAATCCATACAAAGCTTTATCAAGTTTAAAAACAAATCGGGATGAACATGATCAATAAAACCAGGAGGTTGAGAAACATAAACTTCTTCATTAATAAAACCATTTAAAAATGCACTTTTTACATCCATTTGAAAAAGTTTAAAATTTTTAAAACATGCAAAAGCTAGTGTCATCCGTATGGCTTCAAGCCGTGCTACGGGTGCAAAGGATTCCTCAAAGTCAATTCCCTCAACTTGAGTGTAACCTTGGGCCACTAACCTAGCTTTATTCCTAATGACATTACCGGACTCATCCATCTTGTTTCTAAAGATCCACTTAGTACCAATTATTGGTCTATCGTGGGGCTTAGGAACAAGGTGCCAAACTTGGTTGCGCTCAAATTGATTGAGTTCCTCTTGCATGGCAAGCAACCAATATGGGTCCGTCTCGGCTTCGAGAATGCCTTTGGGTTCAAAATGAGAAATAAAAGCAAAGTTACCACATATGTCATGGAGTTTGGAGCGCGTTGTGACTCCTTTAGATGCATCACCCAAGATGAGCTCCTTAGGATGATTTGTAGCGTATCTCCAAGCTTTAGGAAGCGGTTGAGTGCTTTCCTCCTTATCCTCTTGAACTTCACCAATAGGATCTAGCTTTTCTTCTTGAGCGGGTGAGTCCTTCAAGGATAGTCTCTCCATGTCTTCACCTAGTGGTTCAATCTCTACAACATTCTCAACAACCACATTAGATTCTTCAAATTTAACATGCATGGATTCTTCAATGGTTAGTGTAGATCTATTGAAAACTCTATATGCTTTGCTAGTAGAGGAATATCCAACAAAGATAGCCTCATAAGCCTTAGCATCAAATTTACCCAAATTATCCTTAGTATTTAAAACAAAACACTTGCATCCAAAAACTTTAAAATATGCAACATTTGGTTTTCTAGAATGATACATTTCAAATGATGTTTTTTGAAGAATTTTTGCACAAATAAATACGGTTTGATATATAGCATGCAGTGTTTACGGCCTCGGCCCATAAATATTGAGGGAGGTCATACTCACTTATCATTGTCCTAGCCATCTCTTGTAGTGTTCTATTTTTCCTTTCTACAACTCCATTTTGTTGTGGAGTTCTAGGACAAGATGTTTCATGCTTAATTCCCTTTTCATCACAATAAGTCATGAAGAGTTGGTTAATAAACTCACCACCTCTATCACTCCTTATTCTCAAAATCGGAAAACCCTTTTCTTTTTCAACTCTTTTTCGAAAAATCTTAAAATGAAAAAAGGTTTGATCTTTATGTTGCAAAAAGAAAACCAAGTAAAACGGGAGAAATCATCAACTAAAACAAATGCAAATCTACTTCCATTTAAGCTTTTAGTTTTAGTTGGTCCAAATAAATCCATATGAATTAATTCTAAAGGCCTAGTTGACATGATATCCTTGATTGGTTTAAAGGAAGACTTGGTTTGTTTCCCAAGTTGGCACGCACCACAAATGCGGTCTTTCTCAAAATCCAAGCAAGGTATACCCTTCACCAATTCCTTTGAATTAATCCTAGAAATATGGTCAAAAGATGCATGTCCTAATCTTCTATGCCAAAGCCAAGAATTTTCATCAAAAGCATTTAAGCATTTAGTAGAACAATCTAAATTAAGCATGTCAATTATATAAACATTATTATCACGAAAACCGGTAAGAATACAAACATCGGATTTAACATCAAAAATCTTGCATGAGGAATCATCAAAAACAACTTTAAGTCCACGATCACAAAGTTGGCTAATGCTAAGCAAATTATGTTTTAAACAATCTACTAAAACAACATTCTCTATAATAGGAGATGAACCAATTTGAATATTACCGATACCGATGATGGTGCCTTTGGAATCATCCCCGAAGGTGACGGAGCCACCTTCCATGTACCTTGATAGGGTTGTGAAGTTGTTGATATCCCACGTCATGTGTCTCGAACAACCACTATCAAGGTACCACCGCTCCCTACGTCTTGGAGCCTTGGTGTGTACCTACATCAAACATTTTAGGACTTGATTTTGGTACCCACATTTTCTTGGGTCCATGAGGGTTAGAGCCATTAACCCAAACAAGATTATTTGAACTATGCAATTTATCATAACAAAATTTAGCTAAATGTCCATTTTTGCCACAATAAGTACATCTATACACTCTACCATATCTAAAAGCATAGTGAGTGTGTGATTTGTGAGCATGGACATTGTGAGCATGAAAAGATTTAGCATGAGAAGTATTATTTGAAGTGTGAGCATGAGAGTTCTTAGCTTGTGAAGTGTTAGCATGTGAAGTGTGCTTCTTAGAAAACATGTTCTCAAGTTTCTTGGTATTAAAGCACAATCATTTAACACTTTTTCAAAATCATTCATTTGGATTTAAAAGAAGAAATTTCTTTTTCATCAACCATAGGAGATTTTGCCTTACAAGAACTCTTGTAGGCACAAAATTCTTTTTGCATGGAAATGAAATTAGAAGAAATGTCATCTTTTTCTTTAGAAACAATGGCAAGTTGATTTTTAAGAAAAGCAACTTCTTTTTGTAATTTTAAGCATTCAATTTTCTTATTATCATAAGTTTCAGAAAGTTCTACAAAGGCATGTACTAGAACTTCCTTACTTAGTTCATCATCTTCATCATCATGGGATTGAGGGGTTACCTTGGGTGTGTTTGCCATGAAACACATGTTAGCTTGATCCACCTCCTCTTCGGACTCGCTTTCCGAATCCCACGTAGCTTTGTATGCTTTCTTTTCCTCCGGCTTCTTTGGCTTGAAGGAGGAAGTCATCTTCTTCTTGAACTCCGGACAATCCGCCATGATATGTCCGGGTTTGCGGCAATTGTAGCATATGATCCTCCGCTCCTCTTTGCCTTCGAATTTTCTCCGGAAGTTGAACTTGTTCTTTCGGTACAATCTTTTGACATTCCGCACAAGTAGAGTTAGCTCCTCATCTTCTTCTTCGTCATCTTCATCGTCATCATTGGTGGAAGAAGTCTTGAAGGCTATGGATTTCTTCTTTGAAGTAGTAGCCTCATCTCTTGCTTTCTTCTCCATCTCATGGGTCTTTAGGTTCCCAATGAGACTAATGATGTCCATCTCGTCCTTGTCATTTAATTCCTTTAAGGTGGTGGCCTTGATCTCCCATGAAGAAGGAAGAGCCCGTATCACTTTGCGCACCTTTTGATCGTTGGAGATGACGTCACCAAATGAAGAAAGACCATTAGTAATTTTAGTGAAACGAGTAATCATACAATCAATGGATTCATCATCTAGCATTTTGAATGATTCATATTGAGACCTCAAGAGATCTATCTTAGCTCTCTTGACTTGTGAAGTCCCTTCATGTGTGACCAATAAGTGTTGCCAAATCTCATAGGCGGATTGGCAATGAATTACCCGTGTAAGGTCATCCTCATTCAAGGCGGTTAAAAGGGAGTTTTGGGCTTTTGAGTTAGCCTCATATTCTCTAAAGTTGAAGTCGGTCCAAGTGCTCTCATCTTCATTGGGTGCTACATAGGGTTTGGTCAAAGACTTAGCCACTAAACTACCTAGTGATTGCAAAAAGATAGTCATCCTAACCTTCCAAATAGGGAAGTTGAGTCCATCAAATTTAGGTGGGGTTTTATGTTGTCGGCCATGTTTACTAGTGTATGAATGTATGAATGGAAATGTTGATTAGTAATATTTTAAGGATCTCTCTATGGATGTTAAGCCAAACCTAGAGTCCAAGCTCTGATACCAATTGAAAAGTCACCTAGAGGGGGGGTGAATAGGTGACAATGCTAATCAAGGGCAAATTAAAAATTTAAAACTACAAAGATCACCAAGCAAGAGTCACAAGATGAATGTAAGCAAGTAAGTATGACAATGAATATGATGAGCAATTATAAGAGCAAGCAAAGTAGAATAATAATTGCAAGAATGTAAACCAATCGCAAACACAAAGATATGTTATCGAGGTTCGAGCACCCAGCTCTACTCCCCGCCTTCCCCAGAAGGATTCTAGCTACTTCCACTATCACAAAGATCAATTACAATGGAGTACCCAACTCCTACAATCTCAAGAACAAGTAATTTCCTTGGTAGTCAAAAGACCACAAACTCTCTCTTTCAATATCTCTTCCCTTACAAGGTCCTTAGAGAATATTGAGTAAGAATGAAGCTCTTGTGTAAGGTGAAAGAAAAAATCAAATCAGAGAGTATCACAAAACCCAATTCAGAAAATGAGTGAGAATGTTAGCACAAAAACCAAGAAACTAGCTCTTTTGAATTTCTCAAACTTTTGAATTTTTCTCTTGAAAATTGTTGTAATCAATCTCTCCCTAAGCACCCCTATTTATAGGAGAGGGCTAGGTTAAGAGATAAAACAAACTTAAGGCTAATAAAGTAATGTTAGGTCCAAACTAAATCTTTAAACGAATTTTTAAACATAAAAGACAAAAATAAACAGCCCTTAAAAATATGCCCGTTACTGTTCAAACGGTCGGATCGGTCGACCGGGCCGGTCGACCGAAGTATAAAAATTTGACCGTTACAGGATATATCGGTCGACCGACCCGGTCGACTGATACAAACTGTGAGCAAAAAAATAATCCGGTCGACCGCCTCGGTCGACCGACAGACATGCACACGGATACGTGCATTCTGCCAGGACTTCGGTCGACTGGTCCGGTCGACCGGACCAGACTGTCATAGGCTCGGTCGACCGACCCGGTCGACCGGCTAAGGTCAAAAAGCCAAATTCAAAAAGAATTAAGAGGATTTTGATTTTATCAAAAATACTTTTGAACAGGGATTAGTATAAAACACAAATATATATCTGTAGGCAAAATCTTGTATGCAAAATATTTTTGTATAATTTATAAGAAATTATTTTGGAAAGAGCATGTGCGCAAAAACGTGTGTGATAGAGCTTCAAACTATCCACTATTCTTTAACATACTATAAATTGAAAAACAAATTACATGAAGACTTCTAGTGCTATCTTCAAGTTTTTGAGCCATCCAATGCCTTGCTAGAGCCTTCTCTTCTTCGATCCTTCCTTAATGTGCAATTTGCCTTCCTTACTTTGTGGAAATTAGAAGTTCTTGCAATAGCTAAGCGAATGGACTCTAAACATGGTACAAAACCTGAAACTCATCTAGAACAAATGATTAGTACTTAATAGCACATATTTGGTTTGTCATCATCAAAACACAAAACAATTGGAGAGTGTAACCTCTTGTGCCAACATACTCAAATTGTTGTTATATTCAAACACCTCTAACAGTAAATGAATTCTGTCAGGTTAATAACACACCTCTGACAAGTTGCTTTTACAAATCCTCAAGCAGAGAAGTTGTCACAATCACTTTGGACAAAATTTTCTTTTAATTTACCAACAAAGAATTTGATTGTTACATTAATAATTACCTCTGATAACTATTTAGGGAATAATCATCTCTCTATCGAATCCTTTTAGAGTTTTTTTATGTCTGTTTGGTGTAAATTCTGTATTTGATCGTAAAGAAAGTTATAATGGATCAATTATCCAATTACAAAAGAGAAGATATTCAAACTCAAATCTCTCCATTGTTTAATGCCGTGTTCTTGATGTAGCGATGAAAAATGAATCTTGTTTTTCGTTGACCGAGTGAACATCATGACCTCTTGGGAATCTTCTTTTTGGATGGTGAACGAAGTAACACAGCTTCTGTCCAGCAAAAATCTCAAAGAGACTTTAGGCAAGAACCAACTTGAGCTCACAAAGTTGTTAGAAGAGTTTTTCTCCTAAGTATTTCTCAGCTGGAGATTCTAATCTTTCTAAGGCTTATAATTGAAGTTGTTCTGACCAAAATTTTTCCGACCCCTCTTTCATAGCAAACTGGGCTATTTATAAGGGTTTCAGGAGTAAAACTGTCCCCTAAAAATACTCCATAATGGGGGTTAGCTCCCTCATTACGTGGGTAGTAATTGACCAGGTAATGAGGGCAGTTATAACTGAGACACGGACTTCGAGCTTTGCGTCTGGGTATTGTATGAATGCCTGAGACGTAAGTTCCAAGCTCTGCGTCTTGGCCATTGCAGTGAGACAGAGACGTGGGTTTTGACCCTTACGTCTCGGTACTACAGTGGTGCTGAGATGCGGCTTTCGTGCTCTGCGTCCTGGCTATTAAGGCGCGGGTTTCAACATTCGCATCTTGGTGCTGTGCTAGTGGCTATGCTGCATTGCATCTGATTTCTGATGACTTGTCCCTAGTGATTTTTGGACAGTCTATAGAACCCCCTCCAAAGTTTTTGATATTCTGCGATTGACTGGGATGGATTTCGAAATACTTTAGACTTTGGTCGAGTTTATAATTCTCATGATTGGACTAACAATCATTTAAGATATCCTGAGCTTGATCTTGTCTAGAATATGGTCTTCGTGAGTGTACTATAAAACCCTTTGAAGCAGCCAAAGGTGATCGTCGTGAGTGTCTAGATACACAGTCCAGACCTCCTCAGTGCTATGAGCTGGTTGTTAGTGTACTGTTGAATCAGGGGTAAACAATCATCTGCTTGTGCCAGTATACTATTGAACTGATTGCAGAAGTGAAGACTGAATGTAAGTCTTGTAGACGCAGGGTCACGCCGTTTCAGAGACGCAGTCCTCATTCAAAGTGGGGACACATCTATTACTTTGCTGAAGAAATGCGGCCTCTGAAGGGACGTGGTCTTTGAAGTGAAGACGCAGCTCTTACCCTGTTGACCAGATGCAGCTTTTACTTTCCTAAAGAAACGCGGCCTCTGAAGGGACACGACTTTGTTAAACGCGGCTCTGGATCATCAAGAAAGACGCGCAAACCTCATCTATTTGGCAGGGACGCGGATCTGGCTCAAAAGAAGCGTGATTCTGGTTCCCTGAGAGGACACGGCTCTGAGCGTGAACCTACGTTCTCGACAAAGGAGATGCTACCTTCGAGTTTATAGAAGAACGCGGACTTATGGACGCGGCTCTTGAGTCCTTGCAAGAATGCGAACTTCAGGATGCAACTATGAATTGTTGTAGAACTGAGGAGACGCGGCTCTGGATCGCTAAGGGACGCGCGGTTGTGATTCTTTATGAAAGGACGCGGCCTTTAAGTCTGTACAAGAACGCAGACTTCAGAACACTGTTGGCCCAAAGGCCCATTACTCTAGTTTTGATGATGATCAACTCATGTAGTTATAGTACTAATGATCTTGTGTTTATTTAGTCTCAGATTTGTGATCAAGATCTTAGTAGGTGTGTAGCTTCAACAAAGGATTTAAAGTCAAGTTTTGGAGCTAGCACGGTTTGATTCAAGAGCTTGTGCATCAAGACCACATCTAGTACTCAAGAGGAGTCTAGCTCGTTGGATCATGTTTGGACCAAGTCAAGAAGATGTGAAGACTTCAAGTGAAGACCTTCAAGATCAAGACTTGAGTCTAGGTTTGTTTTTATAAGATTTTATTTTTAGATAAAATGTAAAGGATAGAATAGTTGGTGGATTGCTTAAGCATATCTTATATACACACTCTTGATTTAGATGTGTTTTCATAAAAAAAATTTTACTTTGGAAAAATACAAAAGAGTTTTCTTTTTGAAAAATATCGGTTTAGTTTTTAGACTTCATATATACATGTGTTTCAACCATAACCGTTTTAGTGCTTATTGTCAAAAACATAAATATTTCATCATGTATGTGTAGTGGATCATATCCATACATGATTGGTAGTGAAAAGTGCATTTTTATCATCATATTTACCATCACATTTTCATATTTATTCATATAATTCTGCACATTTATTAATATTTTGTGATTTATTGTGTGCAGGCCTTGAGTTCTTATTTTAATAATAAATAAAGCCTAAAAGAAGCCCAAAAGCCCATATTCAAGCCCAAGTGCAAAAGTGCAAATATCAATTGTCAAAAGTGCAAATACACAAGGGCCAAAGTTGCAAATATTAAAGAAGAGGGAAGGATAGACTTCTATTCAACCCTAAACACTTGCAGGATGAGAATAAAAGCCAAAGAAGGATCACAAATTCGTGGATAAAAGATATTGGGATATTTGAGATCTAGGTAACTT
The DNA here is from genome assembly GCA_038442645.1 of Agave tequilana. Classification (NCBI taxonomy): domain Eukaryota; kingdom Viridiplantae; phylum Streptophyta; class Magnoliopsida; order Asparagales; family Asparagaceae; genus Agave; species Agave tequilana. Next base: position 112,715 of record JAVJIF010031331.1, read on the forward strand.
GATTCCTAAGTTATCTCGAAATCTCAAGATAAAGAGCCAGGATCAAACTTCCAGAAAGAAACAACCAGATGGACGGACCAGGAGAAGCCACGCGCCAAAGCGCGTGGCCAGCAGAGACTACCAGGCCGCGGAAACGCGGCCCAAGCCGCGTTTCCGCGGCAATCCAAGATTATCCCTGGACGATTTTTCGTGGAGGAGTTCGATCTGAACTCTGATTCCTTCTGCACCTATAAATACCCCCTGCAGTGCAACACAGAGAGCGTCCAGCGCAGTACAGGGCCAAAGCTAGGGTTTTTAGGTTTTTTCTAGTTTGTAGTTAGGTTTTTCTTTTGTAATTTTTATTTCTTTTAAGGGAGAGAGAGGCTTATGTTGAGCGTGACGCCGATGTACCCTCCTCTTTTCTGCCATTGATTAAAGCAATAAATGTAATATTTTTCTTATGTGCATTGTTTTACTTTTCTTTTGTTTGCTTTTCTTTTTCTCTTTGATTTTTGTTGGTTGTTGATGAGCATGCAAGTGATTTCCAAAGCACAAGTATAACAAATCTTGGTGGTGCCAACGATACTTCATGGTGATGTTCTTCTCCTCAAGGTACGTATCACTTCATACTTGCCCAAGCTTGATGATATAATGCGAACAAGGGACTGAGATCGATCCTATGGTTTATGCGTTCAACGCCTCCTAAGCAAGGTAGAAAGTGTTAGGATTTCACGTTTTTCTTCAACCAAGGTTAGTGTTTATTTCTTTTCTTTTATTTTATTTTATTTTTGTAGATTAAATCACTATTTCCCAACTCTTTCTTTCCGACTCATTGTAAATACCGCTCTCTTTCTAACCTAACCAATATTTTCTTATTAATAACTAAAAAAAGATAAATTTTTAGAGAATCTTACAAACGCTTCCATCGCTAGTCCCTCCCTAAGGATCACGGCCCGCATAGCCACTGCTACCGCGGATTCGAATTGAGCAACTTGCACACCTTTAATTATCAGATCTAATATTTCATATTTTATGTGCAGGAAAATCTCAATCAAAACATTGGCGCCGTTGCTGGGGAGGGACGGTAAGTTTTTCTCTAAAATAAAAAAAATTATTAACTAATTCTTTTATTCTTTTCTGTTTGCAGGTTTGGAGAACAGAAAAACAGCAGCAGAAGTGGACATATAGCAACTCTGTGCCTCTGCCCTCGAAGGCAGAGCAGCAGAGCCTGTTACTTTGCCGCGCAAACGCAGCAATAGCCGCGTTTCCGCGGCAGTAGCAGTGAACTACTGATCAATTTTTCTACAGGTTGCTGAAAATTGTAATATCTGCTTTCTGCTCTATTAAAATCTGTTCTGTGATAACCCTGCTTACTGCTAATTAATTCAACAATAAAATATTTGTTGTTAATAATAAAAATTGATTAGACGTTTGCATATTAGGCACGTGTCTTTTCAATTACTTTATTTTACTGTTGAAGAGTGCTGGAGCAAGGTACGTACGCATTGCATATAGAATAGGACTCATCTCTTGGTTGATGCTTTGAGTGAATCTTATTTACATATTTTGTACACTTGCACAAAAATATCTTAAGGGCATAACCCATTAACAAGATAAGGTGGGGATTTCATCTCCCTTTCTTAGCCCAAAAATCATATCCAAGCACTCACTAACCCAAGCCTAATTAAAATTAAGTAGACGTTGGCCCTAGGGACATCTCGGACTCAATTAGGAGATTATCCTAAGGGGGAATAGTGCTGGAATTTGACTCTTACCAAATCAGTGTCTAGGAAGGGGATTGAGGGCCGAAAGCCCGAAGATTGGTGGTTATTTAATTAAGGAACATCTTTGACGGAAAATCTCCCACCACTCTTGCCCTGACCTGGCTGATTAACTCGTGGTCAAAGTCTGCACCCTACCTCCCGTGGACAGTCTAACCAGTTAGGAGTCGTCTAGGTCATAGGTCTACCCTAACTTAGGTTAGAATTTTTTCTTTTTTTTGTTTGTTTATTTGTTTGTTTTCTTTGTTTGTGTTGGTGTGATATGGCATATAATAATAATTTTTCAAATTTTAATCCATATTACACACCTAACTATTTTTCGGATATTACCAACCCGGCATATCACAACTTTGACCAACCTAGTGTGCCGGAATGGTCTTATCCGAATGATTATAACCCATGGTCCCCATCTTATGACCATAATTTTCATACTTTCAACTCTTCACAGAGTTCATGGGGTTTCGATTCCCCCGAGTCTAATTCTCAACCGACTTGTCCTCCGTCTCCACCTTGTCCACAATATTCCCAAGAGTCATACTCTGATCCACCCATTTAGAATAGAATACCATCTATCGGGGAAATGATAAGTATGCATGAGTCCAAGCAACAATTACCATCAATCGCAGACATGATATGCGTGAGTCCACCGACTCACAACTTCATCACGATTACACTTCATCCTTTCAAGTCCAATCACAACATGATGCACCTATCAACTATGAAAGGATGCTTGCAGCCATAACTCAGGCTAGATTAGCCCGTGATCATGATATAGATATGATGGTTCGATCTTTACGTTCTCACCGTCCGGCCAATTCTGATATCGATGACCACTCGCTTAGAGCCGACGAACCAAGTTGCTTTGGACAACAAGATTCTAATTCAGTACCATCATGTGAACTTGCCGAAACTTCAAATTTTGATAACTTGGCAAGTTTTTCCTTTCCTGAAATAGAACTTGAACATGAATATGATCATGATCTTCCACTCGGTGATTCAATTTTATTTCCTGATTCAATAATGACTCCAGTGTCTCCACCTGATTTCACTTTTCCCGAGTCAACATTGGATCCTATTCCAATTCATCATGAAATTGAATCACCCATTTTTGATGATCATATTGAACTTGACCAATTGTGCAATTTTGAAAGTCCCATGGATTAATTGGCAAGTTCTGATTTTTATATCATTGAACCCAATGAGATATGTGACCTAGATTCTCAAATCTATAATCAAGTTCAAATTCCTGAATCATTATTGACTCCTGTTTTGTTACCCGACTTAGGTAATATTTTAAAGTCAGTTTTGATTCCCACACCTATCATTCCTGAACTTGAATCACCAACATTGAGTCACATTCCATTGTGGGAGGACTATTGTGGACTTGAGCTTCAACTTATTGATTTGGACCCACTTCCTGAACCTAGACCGACTCCTGAACCCTTACTTGATTTGAGTTTCTTTTCTAAGTCGGTATTCGTTCCCGTACCTATGATGTCCAAGTCAATAATTCCATCTTTTCATACTCCATTTTGGGACAAGGCGGTTGACACAGTTGACTCTGAAAATAATTATGAATTATGGAAATTGGATGGGGTCAAATTATTAAAAAATGATTATACATACATTTTAGTGGGTTATACTTGAAAAATTTTTGGTGGGTTCCTCTGTGAACTACTATACTATCTTGATTGGGTAGCAACGCTTGGCCCAATTAGACCACCACTGGAACCACCACCTTAAGGTAACTTCTGCCTTCCCTTGTTCTTTTTCATGCATATATGCATTCATTCATACATTGAGGACAATGCATGAGATAAGTGTGGGGGTAGGCTTTACTAACATACTAACATAGTTAGAAACTAACAAAAAAAATTGCTTAAAAAAAATATTTATAAAAAGGACAATATTTTGACTTATCTTTTGAAAGAAATCTAAGTTAGTCTTAAGAATTAGGAAAATCATGATTAGGATTTCTAAAAACTCGGTCAAAATAAATAAATTGTTGAATTTTTAGGTATAGGAGGAGAAATTGAATAAGTAGTTAGTCTTGATTTGTACCTTAATGAAATTTGCATACCTAATGCATATCTAGGATTCTAAGACGAAGACCTTTGTGCCTCATATAAAAAAAAAAAGGGAAATCACTAATTAAGCTGGATACATGTGCCTCAAGAAGCATAAGTATTCATGCCTAAAGGTGAGTAAATAAAATAAAGTCCTTAGTTTTGGGGCCTAGTTCACTCGAATTTGAGTCCGCGGGGTGTTTTCTCACTTGGTGCCCTAAAGCCGACTGGTTTGGGAGCCACCGACTTTAAGTTCGCTACATGGGTGGATTAGAAAGCCTAAGAAAACTAAGAAATATTACATATGTACTAACACATCTAATAGTCAATTAGTTAGGTATGAGGGCCTCAAGAAGCCTTGATGCTTATACGAAAGAAAATTAGATGTGTTATACATATTAAAAAAAAATTTAAACAAATAAAGAGGCATGAAAGTCCAAGTTAAGGAATTCCTAGTAAAAATTCATATGGATGCATATGATTTTTGGTAACGAAAAAGACTATACACAAACTTCAATTTTGATCCTTACTTAAAAATGAAAACAATTTACTTTATAAAGACTAAGTCTAAGAATGAATAAAAATGAGGATCCTAAAAACTTATAGATTACTTAATCTTTTCAAAAGTATTTCAAATATTTTCCTTTTTATGGATTTTGTGGGTGTAATCCGCTGAAAACCCTCACGAGACAACACTCGTCCCCTAGGGTAACCTAGAGGTTTAACGGCTTGTTACACATGCTAAGTGCAACCGTGATTCCTACGAAAGTGAGTTAGGTTAGATTAATTTTTCTTTTCTTTTTCTCTTTGATTTTTACTGGAGGACGAGCAAAAAGATAAGTGTGGGGGTGTGATTGGTAGTGAAAAGTGCATTTTTATCATCATATTTACCATCACATTTTCATATTTATTCATATAATTCTGCACATTTATTAATATTTTTTGATTTATTGTGTGCAGGCCTTGAGTTCTTATTTTAATAATAAATAAAGCCTAAAAGAAGCCCAAAAGCCCATATTCAAGCCCAAGTGCAAAAGTGCAAATATCAATTGTCAAAAGTGCAAATACACAAGGGCCAAAGTTGCAAATATTAAAGAAGAGGGAAGGATAGACTTCTATTCAACCCTAAACACTTGCAGGATGAGAATAAAAGCCAAAGAAGAATCACAAATTCGTGGATAAAAGATATTGGGATATTTGAGATCTAGGTAACTTGATTCCTAAGTTATCTCGAAATCCCAAGATAAAGAGTCAGGATCAAACTTCCAGAAAGAAACGACCAGATGGACGGACCAGGAGAAGCCACGCGCCAAAGCGCGTGGCCCAAGCCGCGTTTCCGTGGCAATCCAAGCTTATCCCTGGACGATTTTTCGTGGAGGAGTTCGATCTGAACTCTGATTCCTTCTGCACCTATAAATACCCCCTGCCGTGCAACACAGAGAGCGTCCAGCGCAGTACAGGGCCAAAGCTAGGGTTTTTAGGTTTTTTCTAGTTTGTAGTTAGGTTTCTCTTTTGTAATTTTTATTTCTTTTAAGAGAGAGAGGCTTATGTTGAGCGTGACACCGATGTACCCTCCTCTTTTCTGCCATTGATTAAAGCAATAAATGTAATATTTTTCTTATGTGCATTGTTTTACTTTTCTTTTTGTTTGCTTTTCTTTTTCTCTTTGATTTTTGTTGGTTGTTGATGAGCATGCAAGTGATTTTCAAAGCACAAGTATAACAAATCTTGGTGGTGCCAACGATACTTCATGGTGATGTTCTCCTCCTCAAGGTACGTATCACTTCATACTTGCCCAAGCTTGATGATATAATGCGAATAAGGGACTGAGATCGATCCTATGGTTTATGCGTTCAACGCCTCCTAAGCAAGGTAGAAAGTGTTAGGATTTCACGTTTTTTTTCAACCAAGGTTAGTGTTTATTTCTTTTATTTTATTTTATTTTATTTTTGTAGATTAAATCACTATTTCCCAACTCTTTCTTTCCGACTCATTGTAAATACCGCTCTCTTTCTAACCTAACCAATATTTTCTTATTAATAACTAAAAAAAGATAAATTTTTAGAGAATCTTACAAACGCTTCCATCGCTAGTCCCTCCCTGAGGATCACGACCCGCATAGCCACTGCTACCGCGGATTCGAATTGAGCAACTTGCACACCTTTAATTATCAGATCTAATATTTCATATTTTGTGTGCAGAAAAATCTCAATCAATACACTCTAAGCTTTAAAAGAGTTTAAAATATCTTGTTTTTGTATTTGGAGAAGTTTTGAAAAAACCAATTTTGAAAAATACAGTTTTTGTTTTTAGCTAAAATTTATAAGTTACAAAAATAGTTCAAATTGTTTGTAACATGTCTTGATTTTGCTCAAACATGTTTGTATATCAAAGTATTACATTAAAACTATTTTTGTAGATTTTTGGTAATTTTATGGGATTTTATTTGTGTCAAAATACCAAGTTTTCTTTTCCCAAAGATGTCCTGTCTGGCTTCTGCCGGTCGACCGAGCTTGAAGTCGGTCGACCGAGTCGGTCGACTGACGTGCACAGAACGTGCACGCCAGGTTTGCTGGAGGGCCGGTCGACCAACCCCGGTCAACCGCAGAGAGCTTCTGCTCTCTGGAAAGCCCCGGTCGACCGGCAGAGAGCTCTGCTCTCTGTTCCAGGGCGCGGTCGACCGGGCCAGTCGACCAAGACTCCAACGGTCAGAAATCTGACCGTTGGCGGTCGACCGGGCCGATCGACCGTCAGCCGCCAGGGCTGAAAAAATTGCCCCAACGGCTAGTTTTTCTAGCCCTATAAAAAGAGGGCTTTGGGGCTGTTTTATCTAAGATTTTTCAAGTGGTTTTGCACCAGTTTTTCCTACTCTATTAAGAGGTTTTCTCCACTTGTTTGAGAGAAAATATTTCCAATCAAAAAGGGAGTTTTATCAAGAGTGTTTCAAAGTGATTTTCTTGAGTTTTCCTCTACCATTTCAATCCTTGTTTTCCTCACAAACACTTGAGCCATCCATTGAGATATTCATCCTATAGGAGTGTTATTGTGAGATTATTTTTAGGTGATCAAAGTGTTGTGATCACCAAAGACTTCATCTTTGTACTTTGAGGAGGCGGACGTGTGTGTTCGCATTGTTTGGGGTTCTAATGGGAACTCGGTGTTTGAGGTGCGACCTCGGCGAGCTAGTGGGCTTGCGGTGTGTGAAGGGACCTAGAGAGTCCAAGGAGTTCAAGTGTGAACTCGCCTTGTAGGTGTTGCGTCACCGAGTGATCCGGTGGGATCGATTATAGTGGAAACCCTTCATAGTGTTGAAGGCAGGGACGTAGAGCAAGTGTGCTCGAACCTCGAAATAAATCTCCCGTGTTTGCGATTGCTCACTCTCTATCTCTTACTCTTATTTATATCTTGCATGCTTTTATTGCTTTCATCTTTATATGCTTGATATATATTGTGAGCTTAATTGTTATATGCTTGGGGATTGTTTGTTAACACTTGTATTCAACCAAGAGAGCCAACGCGGCACCTCAACTCTTATTTAGAGGAATCTTGAGGAGTTAGTCCAGAGCCCTTCACGGGGAATCCGGCTACACTCTTGTGTTATACTTGGTGTTTAGTTTAATAAGTTTTAGTTTGCATCATATAAGTTTTTAATTCCGCATTATTAACCATTAGATTAGTTCATCACCTATTCACCCCTCCTCTAGGTGATTTACAAACGCGACCTTCATTTCTTGTGAATAGACATGAACTTCAGGACGCAACTCCAAAGCGTAACATGCAATCCGCCTTAAAGATCTTGTTGGATCTTTAAATGCCAAGTCGGCATGGACGGTTGGGGACTTGTGTCATTAGTGTTTCTCGGAGTGACGATCCACGTGTCAGCTCCGCATTGGATTTGATGTCCGTGCAGGCATTAAGGCTAATGGCTTTGATTTTTATGCCATTTATTGTAAGCCTTATGGCTTGTCTATACATAGAACTCAGCCCCTTAACAGTCCATTATCTAGACTGTTTTTCTTTGCGAGCATGCGCTCTGAAGGACTTCGTCTTGATTTATATATCCTCCCTTCAAGAGCATGTGTTCTAATGAATAGTAAGAACTCAAAGCTTTCATGCTTTCTTTTAATCTTCTCCGAAGATTATCACTGTCAAGTGATTTCAAGATCAAAAAACATTGCTTTAAGTGCTTTTACGGTCACGCCTTGATGAATAAAGTCCAACTTCTAGAGAATCTTCCCTGGGTGGGAACTATTTGTCGCCATGAATTACTCAGCTTCTCTGAAGTTCTGTCTTCCTTGTCCATGAAGAGATTCTATCTCTTGATTTCTCCTTGAAATCTGATTGATACGCCCGTGTTCAGTGGACGCGCCTTCCAAACTTCTTTGATAAAATACGAGCTTAGTGACTTTAAAATTTAAGTCTCAAGTTCTTTAGACGCGAGTGTGATAGACTCTGCATTTGGATCTTGAAATACGAGCTTTGTATATGAAGTTCGCGTTTGGGATTCTTAACTTAGAGAATTTTGAGTCTGCTCTTTTGAGACCTCTGGACGCGGATATGGCCAGCCCTGCGTCTCAGACACGGGTACGGTGAACTTTGCGTCTTACAGTTACCTCAGACAGTTTTTAAAGCCCGCATCTACATTCTTAATTCATGCCTCGCGTCTCACATCTTAGAAGAAAGTCCAAAATCAGACTGCGTTTGGATTTATATTCTCTGCATCAGTTAACTCCGTGCCTAGAGTTCACGGCTTTAATATTGCATTTGCATCTCAGATTTTCTGTTTCTATCTTCGCTGAATTTTAACCTTTTGGTTTTTACCTTTTGCAGGTTCTGACAGCCTTAGTCAGTCTTCTGCGTCTTCGCTGGGCTCATGGGAGAATATTTCGACCAGCCAGCTTGTTCGGTCGGCGAGCGCCCGAGAAATCGAAGCTCCTGTTCATGGGCAAGCTTAGTTCATGGGAGATTATTTGGACCAGCTGGCCCGTTCGAGTATCTGGGGAGTCAGGGCTCCTGTCGATGGGCGCGCTTGGTTCATAGGAGAATATTTAGACCAGCCAGCCCATTTGAGCACTCGGGAAATCAGGGCTCCTGTCCATGGGCGAGGAGGATCCGCGTTGTTACTGATACTCGTCAAGACCTTATTAGACATGACGCACCAGCAATGCCCCGGGTTCGTCATGGTCATAGTGGGTATGGTGGTGGGTATGGCAGCCTTGAAGGTCATAGGAAAGAGAATGTCACCAGTAAGGTCTCAGATCCTCCCTTTGCCAATTTTAATCAAGAAAGATCCAGCTTTCTGGTGACAAAATCTGCCATTAAGCGAAAGATGATGGCACACACCAGTTGGTCGGGTGGAATTAGAATGTTCTCCTACATTTTGATCTCGAGAAACACCATTACTCTCAGTTAGCGATGAGCTTCTTCGATGTTCACATCATGCATCATGATGTAACCAGTGCTCGATCAGCTCAACATTGATCAACTGTGATATAATCCAATGGAAGAAGAAGAGGGGTCTCTCTTTGGCGCTCTTTCAAACATCTTGGATCTGGAGCGGTGTGGATGTCTTGAGGAGTGAGTGCAATCTTTCACTGAGCGAGAGGGACTTCTTTGTACTCCTTTATTATAACACTCAATCTTATTGTATAAGAGAGCATTTTGTATTACTTTCATTTGTTTGAATATTAATAAAAGTAACGCTTTTTTTTTGTCTTCTTATATGTCTTCAACTCCTTTTTGCATTGAAAATTAGACAAAATAGAAGTAGCAACTCTAGGCTTGCTAGAAATGCGATAATTAACTTAGCAAGTCAAAGTTGGGAAAAGATTCTATTTCAGAAATTTAAAATTACTGTCAGAGGTGTGATATTAACTTGACAGGAATATGGGTCAGAGGTGTGATATTAACTTGACTCAATGGGAATTTTAGCTTCATTTGGGAAGACTGAAAACATCACTGTCATAGCTGTAATGTTAAACTTGACAGTGAAGGTAATGCTAGAGGTGTAATTTTTAACTTGGCATTAGTCATCTCAACTTTGATAGGAAAATTCGAGGGAAAGTCATTGTCATAGGTGTATTGTTGAACTTAACAATGAACTAGATGCTAGAGATATGATATTAAACTTAGCATCGCTCGACTCAGCTTCGACATAGAAGCCTAAGAAAAAGTGCCTGTCAGAGGTTTAATATTGAATTTGACAGCAACTTAATCACTATTAGAGGTGTGGTATTAAAGTAACAGTAATTTATCAGAGGTTAATATTAACTTGACTGGAATTGGTTTGCGATAGGAGCAATTTTGAGGACTTGTCATTCTAATGATGATAATTGACAAGTGGAATTTAGAATATTAGAGGTGTGATTAATCTACGATTATGCATTATTATATCGCATTTTCCCACCGATTTATGAATAAGTTGTCGGTCTAAATCGTGTTTTGGTCTCTATTGCAGGTAAATCAAGAGTTCAAGGGCAAAGGAGTAATAAGAGCTTAATTAAACCCCTTTTAGGGTAATTAATCCCGAATTTCGTGGAGGCCAAGGAAGGGATCATCTAGAAGATACGATGAACCTAGACTCTTACGCACGTCAGACGAATATGCGGGCGAACTTACCAGAAAAGGAATATACTAAGAAGACCCTGGAAGCCACCAAAACCAGGGACTTTTGTCCCTGGTATTGCCGCGAAAATGCGGTAAACGCGTTTCCGCGGCAATGGAGTGGAGCCACGCGTCGATTTTCGACGCGTGACCCCGTCTCGTCTTCCAGAGGGTTCCTAAGCCTATAAATACCCCTGCATAGGTCCAGAATGAGGCAGCCTTTCATTTTTAGGAGTAGGTTCTGATTTTCTCAATGTTTTAGGTTAGTGTAGGTAGGTGCTCTTCATTTCATTTATCTTGTATTTTCTCTTCTTTTTAGATCTTGTAGTAGGGCTGAGAGATTCAGAGAAAGAGAGATAGAGAGGGATTGATGTAATAGATAGTGACAGTCTATGTAAAGATGCCTCCTTTCTTCTCCAATGTAATCTCCTTCATCTTCTACATGATGCTTTGCTAACTTTTCTTCTCATGACAATCTAACTACTAACCACTAACCATCTAACCACTTACTCGATAATCCACATGAATCGGGTAGCCTCTACTAAGGCCTTGCTCTTGCAAGAGTCATTGATGGCTCATGATGATGGGTTCTAACATCTAACTTGCTAATTTGCTAACCAAGCTAACTCTCTCTTATTTCACGCTTCCTTCTAATGGTTTGATGATCTAATATTTGTATTAGCTTGCTCTTGTTGCAAAGTTTTGAATGTGATGAACCATCTATGTGCCATACTTTGTATCGTCTCTTGAAGTCAAGGATTAGTGATGGCCGAAGATCAAATGTGAGGCAACTATCAATAAGAGGTTAGCATGGTTAGTGAATCAATTAGTAGTTAGTAGCCATGAGTTTTATTTTCCTTTGCTTTAAAAACTATTTTTAAAATATCTTTTCATTTGTGTTTTCACCGCTTCTTTGTTTGTCTTTGTTTTCATTTTCTTTTACCACAAGCTTCATCTTCACAAGCTTCATCTTCTTTCCTATTTGTTTTCCAAACCACTTCTATTTTAGTTTTACATCGACGTTTTCATCGCCTTCTTCACCTACCACATTCTGGATTTCCTTTTCTTTTCTTTCACTTTCTTTTTCATTCTTTTAACAAAGAAGAACTGTTAACATAAAACGTGAATAAAAACTGTCAATGCTTCTATCACCTCCCTTCCCTGTGGATTCGACCTGTTGAGCCAATGCTATAATGGAAGTATCGAGGGTACATTAGCACATATCCGAGCTTTTTCATTGATTTCATAAACTACACATTTTTGAGTGCTGGTTTCCCCACGATCAAATTTTTGGCGCCGTTGCCGGGGAAGGGAATGGTTTTGTTTTCACGTTTTTGTTAACATTGTCTTCTCTGTTTTGGTGTACAGGACAATCTTTACAGGTGCTTAACATTGCAGAATAAACACTAGCTTTGCATCTCTCTGCTCTAGAAAGCAGGGACCCAGCTTCTAAAGAACCGCCGCGCAAACGCGACTTTTGCCGCGAAAACGCGGCCAAGTTGTAATCATTGTGTATCTTGTTATGCTGGGATGTATTCATTGTAATAGCTAGTGGATCTGCGTTATTACTTTCCTGCTTTGATTGCCTACACACCACAATAAACTAAAGAACTAAAATACGGTATTTGGACGCTTTTAAAACGATTTAGACATTTGCATTTAGGCACGTGTCAATTCAATTCCAAAATACTGTATTTTATTCTATTGTTGTGATCTCGATGGAGATGTACATATGGTATTGCATATAGCATAGGACAAACACGTGGGTGATTTATCGCTTTGTGTTATATTCTTGTCTATATTGCATACTTGCACAAATTGAAATTAAGGGCAAAACCATTACAAGATAAGGTGGGATTTCATCACCCTTCCTTAGCCCAAAAACCATCTCCCCACTCACACAACCCAAGCCCTAATAAAATTTGATAGACGTTGGCCCTTAGGGACATCTCGGACTCATTAAGAGTCATCTAGGTCTAGGTCAACCCTACTCTAGGCTTGGGTTTAATTTTTTCTTTTTTGTTTGTTGTTGATTTTTTTTTTGTGATTGTTTGTGAAATGGAATTCAACAATAACAATTCTTTCAATCCGAATATGAATCCATATTTCACAATGGCCCCATTCGATTCGGATAATTCCAACCCGATTTTTTACAATGTGCACCAACCAAATACACCGGGTTGGCATTATCCGAATCAATACAACCCATACCCACATTCTTATGACTATAATTTCCAAAATAATTTCAACTCTTCACAGAGTCAATGGGGATTCACCTCTCCCGAGTTTAATTTTCAACCTCCTTGTCCCCCATGTCCACCTTGTCCACAGTTTACACAATATTCATTCTCCGATTTCGCTATACTCCTTTTTCTGGACCTCCCATTGAAGAAAAATCTGAGTCAGAAAAGAGTATAGAAGCCAATTTACAAGAGGTCGAGCGACAACTTCAAAAAATGAGGGCCTCTCCAATTCCACAACATTTTCAAGATTCATACTCAGTTCCACCAGTACAAAATAGAAAACCATCAATTTCGGAAATGAGTATGCGTGAGTCCAAACAATAATCACAAAATCTGATGGACTCACAATTTCACCACCAATTCCAAAACAATACTTCATCTTTTCAACAAAACGATGAACCAATTAATTATAAAAAGATGCTTGAAATCATGACTCAAGCTCAAATTGCTCATAATCATGACATAGATATGATGGTCAAAAGTCTTCATTCTCATCCTTTGACCATTCCTAATGTCACTAACCATTCTGTCAGAGCCAAAGAGTCATGTTGTTTTGGAAATTAAGATTCATTTTCAGCACACCCATCTGAACTTGTCCAAACTTCAAATGTTAAAGATCCCATTGACATTTTGGCAAGTTATCCTTTTCCTGAAATTGAACTTGAGCATGATATGATCCTGAACTTCCACTTGATAATTCAATTTCACTTCTTGATTCAATATTAACTGAGGTGTTTTTACCTGAATATAGCCCTTTTCCCAAGTCAGTATTGGATCCTGTACCACTCCATTGTGAAATTGAATCACCAATATTTTATGATGATCATATTGAACTTGACCAATTTCATACTTTTGAAAGTCCCATTGATAAATTGGCAAGTTCTCATTTTATTGGAATTGAACTCAATGAGGAATATGACTTTGATCCTCAAATTTGTGATCCAGTTCAAATTCCTGAATCATTATTGACTCCTGTTATATTACCTAATTTGAGTAACATTTTAGAGTCAGTATTGATTCCCATCCCTGTCATCCTGAACTTGAATCACCAACCTTAGAAAGTCACATTCCATCATGGGGAAATGAATGTGGACTTGAGCTTCATCTTCTTGATTTGGACCCACTTCCTGAACCAATCTCGACTCCTAAACCTTTACTTGATTTAAGTCTTTTTTTTGAGTCGGTGTTAGTTCCTGTGCTTCCTGAGTCCAAATCAATCATTCCATTCTGGGACAAAGGTGTTGATAAATTTGACTCTGAAATTATTTTGAAAATTTGGAAATTAGATGGGGTAAAATTTTTAATAAAAATCATTCATACATACATCATTCTAGTGGGTTGTATTTTAGAGGTCTCTGGTGGGTTCCTCCGGACTCCACGTAAGAATGATTGGGCCGCCTTTCGTGGACCAATCAGGCCGCCACCGGAACCACCACCTTGAGGTGATTTTTCCTTTCCTCTCTATTTGTTTCATGCATACATACATCACGATGCATTGCGGACAATGCATGAGATAAGTGTGGGGGAGGGTTTACTAACATAGAGTTTTTAGATTTTCTTTCTTTTACACTTTTTTTAGGATACTTTTAGAAATCTTTTCTTTTGTATAGGAATTTTCTCTTTCTTTAAAATCTTTTTGAAATAAGAGACAAAGTTTTGACCTATTTTTAAGAAAATTAAGATGATCTTAGAAATTAAGGAAGCCTTAATTATGACATCTTAAACCTAGTCAAAATAATAGATCTTGTTTAGAATTATAGGTTAAGTATAAAAGATTAGGGAGATAATTTTATCTTGAATTTGTTGCCTTAGATAGTATGCACTTCACACTTTCACAATTTTTGGGATGAAAACAATGACCTAAATGCCATAAAGTAAATATAAAGAAAAAATATATGAAGAAAACATCACTTATTAAGCTGGATAATTATGCCTCAAGAAGCATGATTATTCACGCCTAACGGTGGTCAAAAAAATAAAAAAAACAAATAATCCCCCTTAGTTTTGTGGCCTTGTTTACTTGAGTCCTTAAACCTGAGGGATGTTTTCTCATCTGATGCCCTAAAATTGTCTGGTCTAGGAGTCATTGGTTATAGGCTCGCTACATGGGTGAACTAGAAAGCCTAAGAAAACTAAGGGAAGAAAAAAAAAAAGAAGAAAAAGAAAGAATATATATAAATAAATGGCTTGATGGTTGGAGTTGAAATCCCAGAAATCTTCACTATCACACAGTGCATATTATCTAGGTTTTATGAAAGATAAAATATTCAATATAATTTTGAATTCTTACCTTAATTGAAGACAAGATCTTGCATAAAGACTAAGTTTAAGGAAGAATGATTTTTGGTGGACTTATGACCTTAGATCGCTTATATTTTTGCAAAAATATTTCATAAACTTGTCTCTCTTTCAAAATGTGTTTTCAAAATACTAACATTTGTTTTCTTTCTTTATGGATTTTGTGGGTGCAATCCGCTGAAAACCCTCAGGAGACAACACTCCTCCTCTAGGGTAACCTAGAGGTTTAATGGCTTGTTGCACGTGCTCAGCGCAATCGTGTCACCTACGAAAGTAGTGTAATAACATTTGTAGTACAGTTTTCTTTTCTTGTTTTGCTCGGGACGAGCAAAAGATAAGTGTGGGGTTGTGATTAATCTACGATTATGCATTATTATATCGTATTTTCCCACCGATTTATGAATAAATTGTCGGTCTAAACTGTGTTTTGGTCTCTATTGCAGGTAAATCAAGAGTTCAAAGGTAAAGGAGTAATAAGAGCTTAATTAAACCCCTTTTAGGGTAATTAATCCCAAATTTCGTGGAGGCCAAGCAAGGGATCATCTAGAAGATACGATGAACCTAGATTCTTACGCATGTCAGACGAATATGCGGGCGAACTTACCAGAAAAGGAATATACTAAGAAGACCCTGAAAGCCAGTAGAAGCATCGCACCAAAACCAGGGACTTTTGTCCCTGGTATTGCCGCGAAAATGCGGCAAATGCCGCGTTTTCGCGGCAATGGAGTGAAGCCACGCGTCGATTTTCGACGCGTGGCCCCGTCTCGTCTTCCAGAGGGTTCCTAAGCCTATAAATACCCCTGCATAGGTCCAGAACGAGGCAGCCTTTCATTTTTAGGAGTAGGTTCTGATTTTCTCTATGTTTTAGGTTAGTATAGGTAGGTGCTCTTCATTTCATTTATCTTGTATTTTCTCTTCTTTTTAGATCTTGTAGTAAGGCTGAGAGATTCAGAGAGAGAGATAGAGAGGGATTGATGTAATAGATGGTGACAGTCTATGTAAAGATGCCTCCTTTCTTCTCCAATGTAATCTCTTTCATCTTCTACATGATGCTTTGCTAACTTTTCTTCTCATGGCAATCAACTACTAACCACTAACTATCTAACCACTTACTTGATAATTCACATGAATCGGGTAGCCTCTACTAAGGCCTTGCTCTTGCAAGAGCCATTGATGGCTCATGATGATGGGTTCTAACATCTAACTTGCTAACCAAGCTAACTCTCTCTTATTTCACGCTTCCTTCTAATGGTTTAATGATCTAATGTTTGTATTAGCTTGCTCTTGTTGCAAAGTTTTGAATGTGATGAATCATCTATGTGCCATGCTTTGTATCGTCTCTTGAAGTCAAGGATTAGTTATGGCCGAGGATCAAATGTGAGGCAACTATCAATAAGAGGTTAGCATGGTTAGTGGATCAATTAGTAGTTAGTAGCCATGAGTTTTATTTTCTTTTGCTTTAAAAACTATTTTTAAAATATCTTTTCATTTGTGTTTTCACCGCTTCTTTGTTTGTCTTTGTTTTCATTTTCTTTTACCACAAGCTTCATCTTCACAAGCTTCATCTTCTTTCCTATTTGTTTTCCAAACCACTTCTATTTTAGTTTTACATCGACATTTTCATCGCCTTCCTCACCTACCACATTCTGGATTTCTTTTTCTTTTCTTTCACTTTCTTTTTCATTCTTTTAAGAAAGAAGAACTGTTAACATAAAACGTGAATAAAAACTGTCAATGCTTCTATCGCCTCCTTTCCCTGTGGATTCGACCCGTTGAGCCAATACTATAACGGAAGTATCGAGGGTACATTAGCACATATCCGAGCTTTTTCATTGATTTCATAAACTACACATTTTTGAGTGTAATTTTATACTTGATAAGAATTGGTTTGAAATAGGAGCAATTTTGAGGACTTGTCATTCTATTGATGAGAATTTACAAGTGAAATTTGAAATATCAGAGGTGTAATTTTAAACTTGACAAGAATTGATTTGCGATAGGAGATATTTTGAGGACTTTTCATTCTATTAATGAGAATTGACAAGTGAAATTTGGAATGTCAGAGGTGTAGTATTAACTTGACAAATTTGATGATTTGTGACTCCATGTAAAGGAGAGACAAGTGAAGTTTGTACTGGCTAGGGAGTATTGAATGTTGGTCCCGAAATGATACAAGTTATAAGATCTAAAATAAGTTAACACAAATACTAAAACAAAGGATGATTAGTGTTAAAATATAAACTTGCAAGAAAAGGAAATAAATCATAGAAAGTAAATCAAACATAAATAAAAGTGATTTATCCTAGTTCGATCCTCTTGACTTACATCCAGTCCCCAAGCCACCCGCTTGAGATTTTCCTTTAACCTTTGATTTTGTACACCCAAAATCAACACCTTGTATACCACTTGATAAATCACCTTTGCCAAATGTATACAACTCTTCTTACAACTAAGATGTCACAACACCTTGTACAACTTCTCTTCAACCCGAAGACGCTCTTGTATAATCTTTCTCTTTGAGTAACTACAAATAATTATATAAGCCTTGAATCTATATGTGATCGTGAACAAGGACTCTTATAGGTGGACTCTCAGAAATCTTCACTAAAGGATTAGAATTTGAGTGAAGAATTGAAAGTGGAAACAGTTTTCTGAAAAGTTGATTTTTGAACAGAGTTTTTGGGTAGAAAACTATTGATTTTAATTGGTGTTATTAGCCTAGGACAACATCCCTATTTATACCTGAAATCTATGGTCAGTTAGGGTAGTTATCAAGACAAATTTGAATATTGAAACGATAGATAAAACACTATAAATCAGAAACTGTCTAACAGTCAGAAACTACCATTAGTCGACTAGGGTCTATGGGTTAGTCGACTAGAAGAACAACTTTTGCCTATATTAGTCGACTAATAAAGGGGGCAAGTTGACTAGGGAATGGCTGATACAAAAGACTTGTTTCTGGAAACTTAATATAGTCGACCAGTAGAAGGTATAAGTCAACTAAGCCATATATTAGTTGACTACAAATATTGCTAAGTCGGCTAATAGTGCATACAGATAAAAAAACAGAAAGTCAATATGCATCCTAGGCAAAGGCTAAGTCGACTATAATAAGAAGTTATTCGACTATAGCTGTTATAAGTCGACTAATCAAATGTGTAAGTCGACTACAAGGGCTTATGATGTGTGCGTGTGTATTCAAGGCTTTTAACATTCTAATAAATGTTACAATACACATCCATAGCCATTAATCTTGGGAAGTCTTGAGCATGTAGAACTCTTGTATAAACTTGTGAGATAGAGCTCCAAT
Organism: Agave tequilana; assembly: GCA_038442645.1. Lineage (NCBI taxonomy): Eukaryota > Viridiplantae > Streptophyta > Magnoliopsida > Asparagales > Asparagaceae > Agave > Agave tequilana. The sequence continues at coordinate 130,998 of JAVJIF010031331.1, forward strand.
GAAATTACTTCACAAACGTATCATCAGAATCAAGTTCCAACATTCTCCCCCTTTTTGATGATAACACTTTGTGTGCATGAAAACTCCCCCTGTAGAGGATATGTTATATGTTCTCCCCCTGAGTAGAACAGGTTATAACAAATGTAGAAAAACATGTGTTCTCCTCCTGCAAAAAATATATCATAACATATATATACTTATGATAAATGTTTGAAATATTTTCTTATTAAACTTTTTTATATGGTACCTGAAAGATAAACATTAAAATGGTACCAATCATTTATAAGATCAAAGCATTAACCTTTAGGAATTCAAACTCAATTTGAATTTGATTTTCATCTGTTAGTATACATATAATTACATGAAATACATATAGAATGTATGTATGATGCAATATAAGTATTTTTATCAACAATGCTTAAGTTTTTAGGAATCCATATAAACTTATTCTTAATTCTTTTTGAAATAATATCAGTATTTCTTTTCACAAAAGAATTACATGGAAGAATTATATGGACTATGATTCTTTTTACAAACTTGTATAGATTTTTCACTTTGATTTAAGAATCCAAGACCATAATGATTACGTGACATCTTTTTATATGATAACAAATCATTTAACTTTTCTTTTCCTTAATTAAATTTAGTCACATTTTTTTAAAATCTCTTCATACTTCATTTTGAAACTTGATATGTATTTATTAAAAACAGTAATTCTTTCATTTAAAGACAAAGTTTTCTTTTTAAGTATAATTTATAAAATTCTCACTATCTTTTTTCAATAATGATATCACTTTTTCAAAATCATCTTTTTGAGAATTTATAGAAGAAATTTGAGAAACATAACATGAATTTTCTATGAAAATTTTTTCATTTTCCTTTGACAAAACTTTATTCTTTATCTTTTCACTCTTAAGCTCATTGTATAATTCATGAAATGCATCTAAGAGTTTAGTATATTGTACCTAATCTTCTTCTTGAGCCATGAAACAAATGTTAGCATGTTCAGTGGCTTCTTCTTCGTCACAAAAAGAGGAATCACTATTTTCCCATGATGTTTGATAGTCTTTCTTCTTTATCAACTTTTTGCTCTTGAATTTACCTTTATTTTTGAGCAATGGGCAATCCTTTTTCCTATGACCTATTTTATTACAATTAAAATATTTAAACTTACCTTACTTCAAGAACTTTCTGAATTTTCTTGAGAGCATTATCATCTGCTCTTCATCGTCATCTGAATTGTCTGTATCTGAGGATGCATGGAAGGCAAGTTCTTTCTTCTTTGAGAAAGGTTGTTGTTCATCCTTCTTTCTATCTTCTAGTTGTACTTCATATACCATTAAATTACCGATGAGGTTTTCTAATGACATAGTGGAGAGATCATTTGCTTCTTCGATTGAAGTTGTCTTCTTCCAATCTGATGTGAGTGCACGAAGGATCTTGCTAACTTTTTTGACTTGGGCGTATTCCTTTCCAAGGGATTCTAAAGAATTTGTTATGTCGGTGAACCTTGTAACCATTTCTGGGATAGTTTCATTCTCTTTCATTTTGAATAGTTCAAACTTGTAGAGAAGAATAGAAATTTTAGATTCTTTAACCTTATATTTGTGCCTTCATGTGTTACCTGTAGAGTGTGCCATATTTGATTTGCAGATGTGGCTATTGACACACGATTGAATTCTTCTTTGGTTAAGGCACAGAATAATGCATTCATCGTTTTGGCATCAAGGTTCGCATTCTTCTTTTGATCATCACTCCAAGCACTGTATTGGTAGTCGGTTTGTTGTACGATACTTCTACTATATTCCATAGTTTATATTTGAGTGATTTCAAGTAAATCTTCATTCTACACTTCCAGTAGTTGTAGTTCGATCTGTCAAATAGTAGTGGACATTGTGTAAAATGTCCTTCTCTGAATTGCGAAGGAGACTCCGTTGCCATCCTTGTAGATTATTGACTGGGTATGCAGGGCTCTGATAGAATATGCCGGGCTGGGCGCTGATACAAATTGTTGGTCCCGAAATGATACTAATTGTAGGATCTACAATAAGTCAACACAAATACTAAAATAAAGGATGATTAGCATTAAAATATAAACTTGCAAAAAAGAAAATAAATCACAGAAAGTAAATCAAACGCAAACACAAGTGATTTATCCTAATTCGGTCCTCTTGACCTACATCCAGTCCCCAAGCCACCCGCTTGAGATTTTTCTTTAACCTTTGATTTTGTACACCCAAAATCAACATCTTGTATACCACTTGACAAATCTTCTTTGCCAAATGTATACAACTCTTCTTACAACCAAGAAGGCACAACACCTTGTACAACTTCTCTTCAACCCGAAGACGCTCTTGTACAGTCTTTCTCTTTGAGTGATTACAAATAATCCTATAAGTCTTAAATCTGTATGTGATCATGAACAAGAACTCTTATAGGTGGACTCTCAGAAATCTTCACTAAAGGATTAGAATTTGAGTGAAGAATTGAAAGTGAAAACAGTTTTCTGAAAAATAGATTTTTTAACAGAGTTTTTGGGCAGAAAACTAATGATTTTAATTGGAATTTTCAGCCTAGGATAACATCCCTATTTATAGCTGAAATCTATGGTCAGTTAGGGTAGTTATCAGGACAAATTTGAATATTGAAACGATAGATAAAACACCAGAAATCAGAAACTGTCTAACAGTCAGAAATTGTCATTAGTCGACTAGGGTCTATGGGTTAGTCGACTAAAGAACAACTTTTGCCTATATTAGTCGACTAATAAAGGGGGCAAGTTGACTAGCGAATGGCTGATACAAAAGACATGTTTTTGAAAACTTAATATAGTCGACCAGTAGAAGGTATAAGTCGACTAGGCCATATATTAGTCGACTACAAATATTGCTAAGTCGACTAATAGTGCATACAGATCAAAAAAAAGAAAGTTGGTATGCATCTTAGGAAAAGGCTAAGTCGACTATAATAAGAAGTTTGTCGACTATAACTGTTATAAGTCGACTAATCAAATGTATAAGTCGACTACAAGGGCTTATGATGTGTGTGTGTGTGTTCAAGGCTTTTAATATTCTAATAAATATTACAATACACATCTATAACCATTATTCTTGGAAAGTCTTGAGCATGTAGAACTCTTGTATAAACTTGTGAGATAGAGCTCCAATGAAATGGCTTCACAAATGTATCATCAGAATCAAGTTCCAACATTGAAATTTTTTATTGTCAGAGGTGTAGTGTTAACATAGCAATAATTGCATTTGTGGACCTGTCAATATATGAAAGAGAATTAGTAGGGGATTTTGGTAGAAAGTGAAATAAATTGTCAGAGGTTTAATATTAACGTGACAATTGTTGATTTCCTAGAAACATGGGAGATTTGCCATTAGAGGTGTAATATTAACATAATAGCGAGGATTTTTAATTATTTTTGTTGTTAGAGGTTAAATATTAACTTGACAGAATCCACTGGGGATAGGGAAATCCGATTTGTCGGAGGTTTACTGTTAACGTGACAAGTCCTAGCTCATTTTGTTAGAGAAATGAACACAGGTGTTTTTATGGTCCTATCATTCTGTGGGTGAGAATTGGTAGGAGATTTTGGAGGAGAGGATGGGACCAGTTCTCTTAGGATTTTTAGCAAACCCTCAGCTATCAACGGATTTATTGTGCCTCTACCAACTACCACTTAAGTTGGGCTAGCCATGCTATTCCCCTCAGCATGATGAGTTGGCAAAGACTTATGTTGGACTTAAAAGCCAACATTTTCCTCTATCCTTAGCCGTCGGAGGTGCTAGATATCCATAGGTACACTAGAGAAGAGTAATAAGGCTAAAATCGAAGTCTTTCATTTTATTTCTTCTTCAGTGTTTACATCATGCATCATGATGTAACCAGCGCTTGATCGGCTTGACGTCGATTGATCGTGATGTAATCCAATGGAGGAAGAAAGAAGCTCTTCTTTGGCGTTCTTTCAAACATCTTGGATCTGAAATTTTTTCATCAGAGGTGTAGTATTAACCTATTCAGAAAAAGAATGCTATCAAGGATAGTATTTCGTCAAGAATTTGTTGTTAATTGGCATCATGAGCGTATCACTATCTGGGTTATGAGGCGATATGCTCCATTTGAGTAGACCGACTCCACTACAAATGGTCCTTCCCACTTGGGCTGGAATTTTCCCTTGGTCTTATGCGTCATCACCATAGGTCTTCTGACGGCTATGACAAGATCATCTTTCTTGAAAGTTCGCTCCTTGACTTTCTTATTGAAGGCTCTGGTAATTCGAGCTTGATAGAGCTCGATTTGCTATTGAACTTGCAGGTGTTTATCATCCAAAGCCTCTAGCTCTTAGAGTCGTAGTCGATGCTTCTCCTCATTTGCATCTCTGTCGTCAAGGCGGCGCGTAGAGATGGGATTTGGATTTCCAGTCGGAGTAAGCTTCGCACACATATACCAAGGAGAATGGTGTAGCCTTCGTCGGGTTCGGACCGTCGTGCGATAGGCCCATAAGCATTCACCTAACTTGTCGTCCCAGTCGCGTTAGCTTTTTGAGACGAATTTCTTGAGAAGTTTTCCAATAGTCTTGTTTAAATCTTTGCGAGGCCGTTAGCGGCTGGGTATATGCCGTTGAGGACACACTCTAGATTCTGAACTTATTGCAGAACCTCTGATAAGCCTGGCTGACGAACTGGGGCCATTATCATAGACGATCCGTCGTGGCACACCAAAACAATAAATGACGTGATGTTTAACAAATTTGATCATGTCAGATGCCTTTACCTCCCTCAAGAGAATAGCTTCAATTCATTTAGAGAAGTAATCGGTTATAGCTAAGATGAACCGATATCCTTTGGATGAAGGTGGGCTGATAGGGCCAACCACGTCCATTCCCCACATCTCAAATGGACAGGTTGAGGTTGTAGAGCGAAGATATCCTAGTGATTGATGGATGAAATCACCATGGACCTAACAGGCGTGACATCATTTGGCGTAAGTGATGGCGTCAGGGATCATCTTAGGACAATAATATCCCAGTCTTGAGAGTCATGCTCCAAGCTTCAGACGAGGCTGATGAGCTCCACACAAGCCGTCATATGCTTCTTTGAGTACTTCATGTGCCTCTTTTTGTGACAGGCAGTGGAGGAGGATCCCATTATGTGATCGCCGATACAGTGCTCGCGTGGTCGCGTTGTAGTAAAATTTGGGGCTTTCCTTCTAATGGCAGCCACCTCTTTAGGATCATCAGAAAGAATGTCATATAGTGCATAGTCAATGTACGGGAACTGCCAATCCATGAGTTTTGGACCTATTAAAGTCTCTAAAGCTTCTTTGACTTGATAGTCTCCTGTCGGCTTTTGGTGATCTTCAAAAGCGAACCTTGGGCAGTATAAATCATGGTTGTAGACGAGTATTTTCTTTACTACTCCAGCTGGAAGAGCTAAGGAAACAGCGAGAGATGCTAGTGCATCTGCATGCGTATTTTACTGGCGAGGCACATGATCGATGAAAAAGTTTTTGAATCTCTCGGCCATGTGAATAGTTGTGTTATAATAGGGTACCAAGTCTTCATGTCTGACTTCGTACTCCCCGCAAACTCGGTTAATGATGAGTTTAGAGTCATAGTATGCTTCGAGATTTTTAACGCCAATCTCATCGGCGATTTGCATCCCAATCAAGAGAGCATTGTATTCCGCTACATTTTTGCAACATGGCTCAGTTAATGAGAATGCACGAAGGATCACATAGTTCTGTAGGGAGATAAGTAACTACCCCCACTCCTGCTAAGATTTTTTCTCTCAGGCCCGTTCTTGAGGCGCCATCAAAGAAAAGTTTTCACACCTGATCTTCGAAAGATGTCTGGGTCAGACAAACTTTAGCGACCTCATCTGGAAGATCCTCATAAAGTTTGATCGCTCTCAGATCTGGATGTTCAACTAGGAAATCAGCCACCGCTTGTCCCTTCACAGCTTTTTGTGGCAGAAAGTGCATCTCATATTGGGAGAGCAGTATGGCCCATTTTGTCAGTCGACCATTTAATGATGATGGCTTTGTCATAAGCAACCTTAAAAGGGTTGACTTTTGATATGACATTTATAGTTTGGCCCACCAAGTAGTGTCACATTTTCTGGACGACGAACACCAACGCCAAACAATCCTTTTCGATTGGGTTATACCGATGTTCGGATCCTATCATGATTCTGCTCAGATAGTAGATTGCCTGCTCGTGTCCCTATTCGTTATTCTGGTCTAGCAAAGCTCCTAAGGAATGATCCATCGCTCGAACATATATCAGAAAAGGTTTTCTGAAACTAGAGCTGTAAGGACGGGTGGCTGCGTGAGGTATCGTTTAATTTTCTCGAATGCTTATTGGCAAGCATCGTCCCAAATGAATGAGACACCCTTCTTCATTAATTTGTTAAAGGGTTGGCATCTCCCCGAGAGATTTAAAATAAACCTCCAGATGTACGCTAATCACCCTTGCAACCCTCTAAGCTCTTTAAGATTCCTTGGAGGTTACATTTCCTGGACAGCATGGACTTTCTCCGAATCGAGGTAGATTCCTTTGGATGTCACCATAAATCATAGGAATTTACCGGTGACTAGCCCCAGGAAGGATTTGGTGGGGTTCATCTTTAGCTGATGCGCCAGCATGATGTCAAATATCGTCTTCAGATCTGATATGTGATCGCCCTTGGTACGGCTTTTCACTATAATGTCATCGATATAGCATTCTACTGTTTTACGTATGTGCTTGTGGAAAATTGCATTCATAGCCCTCTGATACGTTGCCCTTGCATTCTTCAATCCGAAGGGCATGACAATATAGAAATATACCCCCAGTGGTGTCCTGAAAGAAGTATGCTTTCATCATCAGGGTACATTTTTATATGATTGTACCCTAAGAATCCATCCATAAAGGACATTCGTTCAAACCCACACGTATTGCCGATCATGACATCCGTGATTGGGAGGGGGAATTCATCTTTTGGACAAGCCTCATTTAGATTGCAAAAATCAATACAAATACAGATCTTTCCGTTCTTCTTGGTTACGGAGACGATATTGGCTACCCAATCGGGGTGTTGTTCCTCCCTGATGAAGCCAGAGTCTATAAGCTTTTTGACTTCCGACTGAATTGCTTCCATTATTTCTGGACGGAACCATCGCTACTACTGTTTGACTAGTTTCACGTCTGAATTAATGTTGAGGGATGCATAGCCACTCGAGGATCAAGCTCACACATGTCCTTGTAATTCCAAGTGAAAACATCTATATACTCCCGCACAAGGGATATTAGATCTTCTTTCTCGCAGGGTGATAGGCTTTCGCTTATAAAGATAGGCTTAGGATTAGCTTCATCTCCTAGATTAATCTGGGTGACCTTATCTTCCATCGGTGGTTCGTGCTGTTTGAAGTGAATATTCCAGAGAGTGTTTAGGTGTTTGATCCAAGGATCTGTATCTGACTGAATCATTTCTTCATCTCCATCTTTCAAGTGGTTTGTTGAAGTCATATTTACTGAAATTTCTCTGAAGATGTTGTCGACACTGACATCTGACTCTCACGATGATGTGGCTGATGAGTGATTATGGTATAATGACCCTTCGGACTCAGAGGCTGACGGGATTGGAGTTGACACATAGCCCAATCTCCTGCGAGTTCGATGATAATAATCAGGGTCTTCCCTTTTTGAACGAAAGATCGAAGTAGTGTTCTTCTTCCTTTACCGAAGTTCAAACCAGGGCCACTTGTTAGATCATATCCCATGTTTTCCATCATTTTGAGTATATTTGGCTCATAATGAGAGAACTGAGGGGATTCATTCACGCTTTCTGAGTCTTTGTAAGACATCAATTCAGACTTAATTCTTTTGAAAAGAATTGGCTTTTGACCTTTGCGTCTTGTTGGAACCATGAATACTGATTCTTGTGCATCACCAATATCTTGGTACGTTTTGAGGGATGACTTCACTAGTACATGCAATGATGTCAGACCATCCATTGCTGACCAGGGTCATTATCCACCTCGGTACTAGTGTCTTACGGCACTGAATTAGAAGCAAACACAAAAAATAAGCCAAATTTAGTTTTTCATCAATATACCACTCGCCTATATCATCAACGGTGTTATTAATATCGAGCTTATTAATGCTCGTTACAAGTGGATTTAATTCCCACATGCACTCTTCTTCCGCCTCTGGCTCAGTGTAAGCTTCATTACCAGAGTCTGGTTCCTTTGGCTGTGGATTTTCTTTCATCTCCAGAGAATCGTGGTATAGGAGGGAGTCCGTGAAATAGTTCTCTACTCCCTTGAATGGATGCCTTTCAGCAATCAACGTTCGGACTTTCCCACTTCCGTCGATGTACTTCATAACTTGATGGAGAGTGGAGGGGACGATGGAATTATGATGAATCCAGGTCGTCCGAGCAGTAAATTGAATGAAGTACCAGCGTCGATTACATAGCACATCACTTCAGATCTTAGATCCCCAATCTGGCATTTGAGTTTGATCTTTCCCGTTGGGCGTGTACTGATTGAGATTTTACCTGTACACAAAATATAGAAGTTTAGATTTAGAACAAGATGTGCAATGTGCTCAATTCTTATCCGCGGTAGCAATGGCTATGCGGGTCGTGATCCTCAGGGAGGGACTAGCGATAGAAGCTTGGTTAATAAGTTATCTCTTTTTATTTATTTTGTTATTTACAATGGTATTTACAATGAAGTGGAAGAAAAGAATTTGGAAAGATGGTGATTTAATCTACAAAAATAAAAGAAAACTATAACACATACATACCTCTTCAACCTGCTTACCTTTGATCTGTTGTAACGACTTACCTTATCTTGGAAGGCGTTTAAGTATGGCGTATAGGATCGTCCACCTTCGCGATCTACACTACGAAAAGAAAAGACAAACTAAAGAGAAGGCTTGTTCATCTCCATAGGCCATCAAGGGCACTTCTTCGGTTAGGCAGTCTCGAAGCAATCGGATCTCACGGTTTGCAAGTCATCAGAGAAAGAAACAATGACATAAAACTAAAATAGAAGAACAACGATAGAACAAAAATAGAGACATAAGAATAAAATAAAAAGAACAAAGACAAACCTTGAGTCGATTCAATTAACAATAGAGGAAAAGTAAAACTTACACCGCTGTCACCTCAGTACAAGTATGAACTCCTTCCTCCATGAAAGCATCATCTCCTCTCAGTTACAAAAATTACAAAAGAAAACGAAAATAAAACCTAACCTAAATTACAAGTTAGCCTAAAAACCCTAGCTTTTAGCTCTGTATTTTCTGTGTGTCCTTCTCTGTTGCTCTGCAGGGGTATTTATAGGAGCTGAAAGAAGTAGAGTCCCAGTACAACTCTGTCCTGCAACTTGTTATCATGTTGATCACCGAATATATCTTATCTGCGGATTGAATTGGAAAGTTTGATCAACATAAGAGTTGTAGGTCTTCCAGTCTTCTTTTTGGAGCATCTTGTATCATCGGATTTGAATACTTTAGCAAAAGTTATGATCTGAATACTAAAACGTGTACAGTCTGAATTCGAATTTTTTGAAACAATTTTATCTTTGCACTCTCCTCCTTTTATCTTTTATCCTCATCCTGCAAGTATTTAGGGTTGGATAGAAGTCTATCCTTCCCTCTTCTTTTAGAATTTACAACTTTGGCCCTTGTGTATTTGCAATTTTGGCAATTGATATTTGCAACTTTTACATTGGGCTTGAATCTGGGCTTTTGGGCTTCTTTTGAGGCTTTATTTCTTTATTTTTATTTCTCAAGGCCTGCACACAATAAATCATAAAATATTAATAAATGTGCAGAATTATATGAATAAATATGAAAATGTGATGGTAAATATAATGATAAAAATGCACTTTTCACTACCTATCACACTCCCACACTTATCTTTTTGCTCGTCCTCGAGTAAAAATCAAAGAGAAAAAGAAAAATTAATCTAACCTAACTCACTTTCGTAGGAATCACGGTTGCACTTAGCATGTGCAACAAGCCGTTAAACCCCTAGGTTACCCTAGAGGATGAGTGTTGTCTCGTGAGGGTTTTCAGCGGATTACACCCACAAAATCCATAAAAAGAAAATTTTTGAAATACTTTTGCAAAGACTAAGTAGTCTATAAGTTTTAGGATTATCATTTTTATTCATTCTTAGACTTAGTCTTTATAAAGTAAATTATTTTCATTTTTAAGTAAGGATCAAAATTGAATTTTGTGTATAGTCTTTTTTGTTACCAAAAATCATATGCATCCTAATGAATTTTTACTAGGAATTCCTTAACTTGGACTCTCATGCCTCTATATATTTTTTTTTTTTGATATGTATATCTCATCTAATTTTCTTTCGTGTAAGCATCAAGGCTTCTTGAGGCCCTCATACCTAACTAATTGACTATTAGATATGTTAATACATATATAATATTTCTCAGTTTTCTTTGGCTTTCTAATCCACCCATGTAGTGAACTTAAAGTGGGTGGCTCCCAAACCGGTCGGCTTTAGGGCACCAGGTGAGAAAACACCCCGCGGACTCAAATTCGAGTGAACTAGGCCATAAAACTAAGGACTTTTTATACAATCATCTTTAGGCATGAATACTTATGCTTCTTGAGGCACATGTATCCAGCTTAATTGGTGAAATTTTTTTTAATATTTTTTTTATGAGGCACAAGGGTCTTTGTCTTAGAATCCTAGATATGCATTAGGTGTGCACATTTCATTAAGGTAAAAATTAAGACTAACTACTTATTCAATTTTTCCTCCTATACCTAAAAATTCAACAATTTATTTATTTTGATCAAGTTTTTAGAAATCCTAATCATGATTTTCCTAATTCTTAAGACTAACTTAGATTTCTTTCAAAAGATAAGTCAAAATATTGTCCTTTTTATAATTTTTTTTAATTAGCAAATTTTGGTTAGTTTCTACCTATGTTAGTATGTTAGTAAAGCTTACCCCCACACTTATCTCATGCATTGTCCTCAACGTATGAATGAATGCATATATGCATGAAAAGAACAAGGGAAGGTAGAAGTTACCTTAAGGTGGTGGTTCCGGTGGTGGTCTAATTGGTCCACGAAATGCGGCCCAATTAAGATAATGTGGTAGTTCACGGGACCTACCTTTATTGACCTCTTTTTTATTTACATATTTACAGTCCCCAGAATGAATAGGATCATGGAAGATCCTCTCGTGAAACTTACTCCCTTTACATGACCAGTCCTGGAAAATCATCACAGAGTCATGGTCTATACCTATATTCAACAAAAGAATGTGACTTGGTAGAATGGTTGACTTGGACTCAAGAATGATAGGTTCAGGAACTAATACCGACTCAGGAAAGAAACTTAAATCAAGTAAGGGTTCAGGAGTCGAGCTTAGTTCAAGAAGTGTGTCTAAGTCAAGAAGTTGAAACTCAAGTCCACAATTATCTTCCCACAATGGAATGTGACTCAATATTGGTGATTCAAGTTCAGGAATGATAGGTGTGGGAATCAAAACTGACTCTAAAAGATTACCTAAGTAGGGTAACAAAACAGGAGTCAATAATGATTCGGGAATTTAAAATTGATCATAGATTTGAGAATCTAGGTCACATATTTCATTAGGTTCAATCTCATAAAAATGAGAACTTACCAATTTGTCAATGGGACTTTTAAAAGTATGAAATTGGTCAAGTTCAATATGATGATCATCAAAAATGGGTGATTCAATTTCATGATCTATGGGTACGGGAATAAATGTTGGCTCAGAAAATTGGTCCAAATTGGGTAAGGATACCGGAGTCAACATAAATTCGAAAATGGAAACTGAATCGCAAAGTTGGGGATCGAGTTCACATTCACAATCTAATTCAATCTCATTGAAATTAAAACTAGCCAATTTGTCCAAGGATTGGGATTGAGCAAGTTCATATTGATGTGATGAAATTGAATTTTGATCAAGGTCTTCTAAACATAATGATTCTTGGTTTCTATCAACTTGCTCAAGAATGTTGGAAAGTCTAGAAATTTAATCATTCACTATATCTTGCAACCGATCCACTTTTTCTTCTAACCCATCGAATAGATCAATGGTGGACTGAAACCTTGGTGATGTGGGAAGAGACGTATATGAAGATAATGGTTGAACAGGTGGTTGATCATATGGCTCAGGGGTATTGAATCCCCATTGACTCTGTAAAGAGTAGTGATGATTATTCCAATCTTGTTCATAGTATTGGGACTGGGGCATGTAATGATTCGGATAAGACCAATCTGGCACACTAGGTTGGTCAAAGTTATGATATGCCGGGTTGGTAATATCCGAATAAGAGGTTGGTGTGTAATATGGATTAAAATTGGAAAAATTATTATTGTATGCCATATCACACAAACACAAACAAAAGAAAAAGAAAACAAACAAATAAACAAACAAAAAAAAATTCTAACCTAAGTTAGGATAGACCTATGACCTAGACGACTCCTAACTAGTTAGACTGTCCACGGGAGGTAGGGTGCAGACTTTGACCACAAGTTAATCAGCCAGGTTAGAGCAAGATTGGTGGGAGGTTTTCCGTCAAAGACGTTCCTTAATTAAATAAGGACCAATCTTCGGGCTTTTGGCCCTCAATCCCCTTCCTAGACACTGATTTGGCAAGAATCAACTTCCAGCACCGTTCCCCCTTAGGATAATCTCCTAATTGAGTCCGAGAAGTCCCTAGGGCCAACGTCTAGTCAATTTTTAATTAGAGTTAGGGTTGTGAGTGCTTGGAATATGATTTTTGGGCCAAGGAAGGGTGATTAAATCCCCACCTTATCTTGTTAATGGGTTATGCCCTTAAGATAAGTTTGTGGAAGCGTACAAAATATGTAAATAAGATTCACTCAAAGCATGAAAATCAACCAAGAGATGAGTCCTATTCTACATGAAATGCGAACGTACCTTGCTCCAGCACTCTTCAACAGTAAAATAAAGGAAATGTTGGAAATACAATAGATTTAATGCGGATAAAATAGGCCATGGATCAAGAATCAAAGAACATCTCAAGAATAATCAAATGCATAATTGAGCAATACTTTAAATCACCATACCTGAAGCCATTGATGAAGAATAGATGAAGATTGGAGAAGATCCTTGATTCCTTCTTTTTGATCCTGCAAACCCTAATGCAAAGATCCTCTTTTCTCTGTCTCCTTGTCCTTGCACAAACTCACAGTTTTCTTTTCTGATGGATTCTCAAATGAATGAGCGTAAGATTGTAATTCTTTGCAGGAGGAGAAAAGTGGGTCTCACATTTGCAATTAAACCCCTTGAAATAAAATCTTTCCATCATGGTACCCTTTATATTTCAAGAGACTATATAACTATATAAATGTGACTTTAATATGGGCATAATATTATATCAGTTAACTTTAATAGGAATCCAATGTCAATTAACCAAGGTTATTGGTCCATCTTTAATGTGAAATTAACATTCTCCCACTTGGACCATTAACCGATTAGGTTAAAACTTTAGAAAACAAATAAAAGAAAAGACTCATTTGTAAATCATTTTTTTTTTTTGACTCCATTGGATTCCATACCGAAAAACCTTGACACGTGATCACGAATTTTAAAACAACAACTGATAAGCCCAAATATGAAATACCGTAATACTGCAATTAGCTTGGATCACCAATGCGAGTCATAGCGGTTATACAACATCCACGTCATACTCCCTTCTATGTACCACAACATTGATAACCCTTACTAATTGAGTCTATAACCAAAATGACCCCTGTAATTGTCTTGTAAAGACATTTCCTGTTTAACAAACATCCATACATAATATGTGCACACATAATTGGATAACAGGAAACACAGAAACAAACTTTTATTTGTACAATAATGTCAATTACATAAGTACCAATATATACATTATAGATTGTCCAAAAGACCCATTCTAACAACATGTTCCTTAAATGTCTTTGGAGGCAATCCTTTTGTCATTGGATCAGCAACCATTAAAGTGGTACTTATACTTTCAATTGACACCTTTTATTTCTCAACTCTTTCTCTAACCACCAAGTACTTAAGTTCTATGTGTTTAGAACCATTAGAGTACTTACCATTCTTAGAGAAGAAAACGGCTGCTGTATTGTCACAATATATCTTTAGCGGCCTGGCAATAGAGTCAACTACACCAAGTGCTGAGATAAAATTCCTTAACCATAATGCATGATTTGTGGCCTCAAAACAAGCTATAAACTCAGCCTCCATCGTGGATGAAGCAATGATAGACTGCTTTACACTCTTCCACAATATTGCCCCACCTGCTAGCAAGAAAATAAATCCTGAGGTAGACTTCCTGCTATCTGGGCAACCACCAAAATCTGAGTCCGAATAGCCGATCACCTCCAACTGATCTGATCTCCTGTATGTGAGCATATGGTCCTTCGTCCCTTGAAGATACCGCATAACCTTCTTAGCCAACTTCCAGTGCTCCATTCCTGGATTACTTTGGTATCTTCCCAACATCCCAACTGCAAAACTGATATCTGGCCTGGTACAAGTGCTTGCATACATCAAGCTCCCAACAGCATATGCATACGGAACTTTCTGCATTTGACCCTTTTCTAAGTCATTTCTGGGACACTGGCTCCCACTTAATTTGTCACCCTTCTGAATGGGTGCAGGACTGACTGAACACATTTCCATATGAAATCTTTCCAAGACTCGGTTGATATAACCTTTCTGAGACAGTCCTAGCAATCCTCGAGATCTATCCCTGAAGATCTCTATGCCAATGACATAAGCTGCCTCACCCATATCAACCATCTGAAAGTTCTTGGTAAGATAGCTTTTAGTTTCATACAGCAGACCAATATCACTACTGGCTAACAAGATATCATCCACATACAGAACCAGAAAAATAAACTTGCTCCCACTGATCTTTAGATATATACACTGATCAACAGTGTTTTCTGTAAATCTAAAAGATGTAATGGTATTATTAAACTTTATATACCATTGCCTGGAAGCTTGTTTAAGTCCGTATATGGATTTCTTTAATTTGCAAGCCAAGTGTTCTTTACCTTCATTTGCGAACCCTTCAGGTTGCTCCATGTAAATTACCTCATCCAAATCTCCATTCAGAAAAGCAGTTTTCACATCCATTTGATGTAACTCCAAATCATAATGAGCTACAAGTGCCATAATGATTCTAAGAGAGTCCTTCTTTGATACTGGAGAGAAGGTTTCTCTATAATCAATGCCTTCCTTCTGAGTGAAACCTTTAGCCCCAAGTCTGGCCTTATATCGTTCTACATTGCCTTTAGAGTCGCGCTTGGTCTTAAAGACCCATTTACACCCGACTTTCTTACAGTTATCAGGCAATTCAACGAGATCCCAGACTTGGTTTTGGTCCATAGATTTCAACTCATCATTCATAGCATCAATCCATTTACTAGAATCATTGCATTCTATGGCTTGTGAAAATGAAACTGGATCTTTATTAATCCCAATATCATAATCAGATTCCTATAGATACACCACATAATCATCTGAAATGGCAGATCTTCTTTCCCTTTGAGATCTTCTCAAAGCTGCCGGTTGTGGTGGTTCTACAATATTTTCAATGGCGATATCCTCATGGAGTGGTGAACCAATATCAATATGTTGTTCTGGTATCTCAACTTGATGATCAAGCTGAGGGACAACAATTTCTCTTGAAGGAAAGGTAATTGGGATATTTACCCTTATCACTTCAAGATCTACCTTTCTTGGTTCATCACTCCCACTAAATTCACCATTCTTTAGGAATCTGACATTACCAGTTTCAACTATTCTTGTACTATGGTTAGGGCAATAAAATTTGTATCCCTTAGACTTATCTGGATAACCAATGAAATTCCCAGATATTGTTTTTAAGTCTAATTTGTTTTCTTGTGGATTATATATTCTAGCCTCTGCTTGACAACCCCAAACATGTAAATGTCTTAAACTAGGTTTCCTACCAGTCCACAACTCGAAAGGAGTTGTTGGGACTGCCTTACTAGGAACCCTGTTTAAGATATATATAGCAGTCTTTAAGGCTTCATTCCACAATGAAATGGGTACATTAGAGAAGCTCATCATGCTCCTAACCATATCCATAAGAGTTCGGTTTCACCTTTCAGCAACACCATTCTGCTGAGGCGTACCTGACATTGTGTATTGAGCACAAATACCACGCTTTTCTAGAAATTTAGCAAATGGGCCAGGATGTTGTCCTGACTCATCATATCTTCCATAAAATTCAGCACCACGATCTGATCTTATGATTTTAACCTTTCTATCTAATTGTCTCTCGACTTCTGTATTGAACACCTCAAGGATGTCAACAGCCTGAGACTTTTCATTAATTAGATACACATAACCATAACGTGACAGATCATCTATAAAGGTAATGAAATATCTCTCCCCCGTAAAACATGGAATTGAGAGTGGTCCGCAAATATCTGTATGAATTATTTCAAGGAGTTCTTTACTTCTTGTGGCACCTTTCTTAGTGTGTTTGGTTTGATTTGCTTTCCTTTTATGCAATCCACACACACATCAAAATCAGTGAAGTCTAGGTTATCCAAAATCCCATTCTTCACTAATCTTATTATTCTATCCCTGGAGATATGCCCCAGTCTCCTATGCCACAAGATAGAGGATTTTTCATTTATTAAGTCACGTTTAATACCAACATTCGAATGCAGAGATAATAAAGATTGTGCAAACTCATCATTCAATGAAATTTTATATAAACCATCACATAAAATTCCATGTCCAACCGGAATTGAATTATACATTAAACTGAGTTTTCCACAACTGAATAAAACAGAATATCCAAAAACATCTAATTTGGATATTGACATTAAGTTCCTAGAAATGAAGGTATATAAAAAGTATCTTCAAGATCCATCTGATGTCCCGTCTCCAAGAGTAGTCAATAAGTACCAACATATTCGACCTCCACTTTGAGACGGTTCCTCATAAAGACGAATCTCTCACTTTCCTTCGGTTTTCGGGTTATAAGGAATCCCTGCATTGAATTAGTTATGTGAGTTGTGACTCCAGAGTCAATCCACCAAGTATTAGAAGGAACTTCAGCAAGATTTGATTCAAAACATACAAAAGAAAGATTTATATCTTTCTTTTCGAACCAAGCTTTCCTCTTGTTGCAGTCCTTCTTCACATGTCCCTTTCTGCCACAGAAGTAGCACTTGACAGTGAAGACCTTTCCATGACCTTGGCTACTTCCCCCATGGTCATGCCCTTTCTTTGATGGAAATCTCTTACCTCTTCCATATTTACCTTTCTTATGGATACCTCCTTGAGTTACTGCCAATACTGAGTGATGCCCTTCTTGCCTCAGTCTCACTTCCTCTTGTACACACACACCAGTTAGCTCATTCAAATTCCACTTATCTTTATGAGTGTTGTAGTGAATCTTCAATGGCCCAAACTGAGAAGGAAGTGAGTTAAGGATGAACTGTACCAAGAAGGATTCATCCACTTTCATACCCAGTGATCCTAACTTAGCAGCCTTATCAGTCATATTTAGAATGTGTTGTTGAACTCCTCTATTACCATCATATTTCATGGTGGTAAGTTCAGCCATGAGGGTGCCAGCTAATGACTTATCTGCAGACTTAAATCGGTCTCTTACAGCAGATAAAAGTTCAGATGCACTAGTAGTATGTGGGAGGGAAGTCTTGATGTTATTGGCTATGGTCATCTTTATGAACATGAGACTGAGTCTATTCGACCTTCCCAAGCTTTGGCATGGCTAACCTGCTCTGCTGTACTTTCAGCAGTCACTTCATCAGGCTTCTCTACTAAAAGAGCCATGTCTAGGTCCAGGACACCCAGTGTAAACTGTACATGCTCAAACCACTCAGAGAAATTTGTACCATCCAGGGCTGGAATGCTAGTGGCATGAGTGTGAAGGGAAGTAGGGACGTTTACTGAAACATAATAGGACATTGCTCACATTAGGCCACTTATCAATACAATAACTTTAAATTTAATTAAGATGAACTATTGATATCACTTTGATTTCTCCTTTGGGCGAAACCTAAGCATATCTAGTGTTCACTCTTTAGGTGAGAACTTTTATCACCTACGTAGGTCTAATATAATTTATGTCACTTAGATAGTAAGTCATGTTACCTTTGGGTATCCAATTCCACACCACTAAGTTACATAAATTACACTACCCTACCCCGGTTCATAATTATTTGAAAGAGACTTTCCTTTGGGCCAGTCCCAATCTCCTAACTAGAACCGCCATCGAGAATATTATTGTCTTTTATGCCACCCTCATTGACAAGTCTTTTATGTAGTTATATATTCATAGGTTTACTAACATAGGTCACTTTGGCAACTACTAAATCAATAAGCCATATGAATACAAAACTAACCAATAATATTCTCTAATCCTTTTATTTGAGTAAAGCCATAATACCTCAATACATTACTTGACCAAGCATCAATCAATATTAACACAATAACTTAAATGTGTAACATACTTTAATGATTGAACATTAACAAGCAATAGTCGACTACAATGAAGGATTAGTCGACTTGGGTCAAGTCGAGTCGACTACACATTTAGGTCCAGTCGACTAGGGCAAAGAAAGATTAGTCGACTATACCCATATAATTAGTCGACTATAAATTTTTATTGGTCGACTACAAAATTTTATTAGTCGACTCCTGTTGGAAGACAACTCTCGGTTAAAAATTAGTCGACTTGGCAAAAATGGTTAGTCGACTATACACTTTACTAGTCGACTAATCCAAAGTACAAGTCGACTCCTGTTAGAAACAGAGAGTTTTCAACTTTCGGGAAAATAAATTAGTCGACTATAAACTCTTGCTAGTCGACTAATAGTCGACGAAACAGTTATTTGAGGCAGTTCCTGTTCCGACGATTTATTCCAAAAATTAGGAAAAATTAGGGTTTCTTAATCCTGAATTTTGATCCCTGATAATTGCATAATTAGAGGAATATGAACATAAAATTAGGGCTATTTAGTCCTCATGAAATTCTACAATTAAAATGATCAAAAATTCGATTTTTGAACTGTTATCAAAAACCCTAATTTACCATAATCCTTAATCCAAGATGTATTGATTCTTAAACACAGCTCTGATACCAAATGTTGGAAATACAATAGATTTAATGCGGATAAAATAGGCCATGGATCAAGAATCAAAGAACATCTCAAGAATAATCAAATGCATAATTGAGCAATACTTTAAATCACCATACCTGAAACCATTGATGAAGAATAGATGAAGATTGGAGAAGATCCTTGATTCCTTCTTTTTGATCCTGCAAACCCTAATGCAAAGATCCTCTTTTCTCTGTCTCCTTGTCCTTGCACAAACTCACAGTTTTCTTTTCTGATGGATTCTCAAATGAATGAGCGTAAGATTGTAATTCTTTGCAGGAGGAGAAAAGTGGGTCTCACATTTGCAATTAAACCCCTTGAAATAAAACCTTTCCATCATGGTACCCTTTATATTTCAAGAGACTATATAACTATATAAATGTGACTTTAATATGGGCATAATATTATATCAGTTAACTTTAATAGGAATCCAATGTCAATTAACCAAGGTTATTGGTCCATCTTTAATGTGAAATTAACATTATTTTTATCTAGGATGCAAACGTCTAATCAATTTTTATCTTTTACAACAAATATTTTACTGTTGAATTAATTAGCAGTATACAGGTTTACCACAGAACAAATTTTAACAGAGCAGAAAACAAATCTTGCACTTTTTAGCAACCTGCAGAAAGATACGTTAGTAGTTTACAACTATTGCCGCGGATTCGCGGCTAATGCCGCGTTTGCGCGGTAGATGAGTAGGCTCTGCTACTCTGCCTTCTAGGGCAGAGGCACAGAGTTGCTATATGTCCACTTCTGCTGTTGTTTTTCTGTTCTCCAAACCTGCAAACAGAAAAGAATAAACGAATTAGTTAATAATTTTTTATTATTATTAGAGAATAACATACCGTCCCTCCCCGGCAACGGCGCCAAAATTTTGATTGAGATTTTACTTGTACACAAAATATAGAAGTTTAGATTTAGAACAAGATGTGCAATGTGCTCAATTCTAATCCGCGGTAGCAATGGCTATGCGGGTCGTGATCCTCAGGGAGGGACTAACGATAAAAGCTTGGTTAATAAGTTATCTTTTTTTATTTATTTTGTTATTTACAATGGTATTTACAATGAAGTGGAAGAAAAGAATTTGGAAAGATGGTGATTTAATCTACAAAAATAAAAGAAAACTATAACACATACATACCTCTTCAACCTGCTTACCTTTGATCTGTTGCAACGACTTACCTTATCTTGGAAGGCGTTTAAGTATGGCGTATAGGATCGTCCACCTTCGCGATCTACACTACGAAAAGAAAAGACAAACTAAAGAGAAGGCTTGTTCATCTCCATAGGCCATCAAGGGCACTTCTTCGGTTAGGCAGTCTCGAAGCAATCGGATCTCACGGTTTGCAAGTCATCAAAGAAAGAAACAATGACATAAAACTAAAATAGAAGAACAACGATAGAACAAAAATAGAGACACAAGAATAAAATAAAAAGAACAAAGACAAACATTGAGTCGATTCAATTAACAATAGAGGAAAAGTAAAACTCACACCGCTGTCACCTCAGTCAAGTATGAACTCCTTCCTCCATGAAAGCATCATCTCCTCTCAGTTACAAAAATTACAAAAGAAAACGAA
The DNA here is from genome assembly GCA_038442645.1 of Agave tequilana. Lineage (NCBI taxonomy): Eukaryota > Viridiplantae > Streptophyta > Magnoliopsida > Asparagales > Asparagaceae > Agave > Agave tequilana. Next base: position 151,776 of record JAVJIF010031331.1, read on the forward strand.
AATAAAACCTAACTTAAATTACAAGTTAGCCTAAAAACCCTAGCTTTTAACTCTGTATTTTCTGTGTGTCCTTCTCTGTTGCTCTGCAGGGGTATTTATAGGAGCTGGAAGAAGTAGAGTCCCAGTACAACTCTGTCCTGCAACTTGTTATCATGTTGATCACCGAATATGTCTTATCTGCGGATTGAATTGGAAAGTTTGATCAACATAAGAGTTGTAGGTCTTCCAGTCTTCTTTTTGGAGCATTTTGTATCATCAAATTTGAATATCTTTAGCAAAAGTTATGATCTGAAACTAAAACGTGTACAGTCTGAATCCGAATTTTTTGAAATAATTTTATCTTTGCACTCTCCTCCTTTTATCTTTTATCCTCATCCTGCAAGTATTTAGGGTTGAATAGAAGTCTATCCTTCTCTCTTCTTTTAGAATTTGTAACTTTGGCCCTTATGTATTTGCAATTTTGGCAATTGATATTTGCAACTTTTACATTGGGCTTGAATCTGGGCTTTTGGGCTTCTTTTGAGGCTTTATTTCTTTATTTTTATTTCTCAAGGCCTGCACACAATAAATCATAAAATATTAATAAATGTGCAGAATTATATGAATAAATATGAAAATGTGATGGTAAATATAATGATAAAAAGGCACTTTTCACTACCAATCATGTACCATTGGTGTTGAAACCATAGATGGTAGTTTGCGTGGCGCTCAATCGGTGGGCGAGGATCCCTAAGTGCTGCATGACCTGGCGAGACATGATACTTAACGCGGATCCTGAATCTACCTGAATGTGGCTCACTTCAGATAATCCAATGTACCCTGTAAAGTATAGGGGCCGATCATGTTTCCCCTTGACCTGCATGTCATTTGACGTGAAGGTGATTGTTTAGACGGGAAAGGGTGTACTTATTATGTGTATAAAGATGTATTTGATGTACCCTTTCTTGTCTCCGCTATAGTATAGGACTATACCGAGTCGATTCTCAGGGAGAGCTCGCGATGGAAGCTTTAACGTGTGGTAGTGAAGTGAACAAACGATGATTCTTCTCTTGCTTATAAACTTAGTGAGTCAAGTGAAAAAGAAACTAAAGAAAGAGATGGCTATGTTCATGGTGAAATTGTCGGAAAAGAAATCAAGATTGGGATTGGTTTATTCACAAGAAAAAGAAAGGAAACTTGTAAAAGAAGCAATCCATGACTAGCTTACCTTGCTAGCTTGCCAAGACTTACTAGACTTCTTGATAGCGAATGCTTGCCTAATGTTGTCACTCCATTGGCGTAGGATTTGTCTCGCGTGTTGACCTAATTACTTTCTCACTTTGAAGACGGTGGTTTAACCATCGGAGAAGAGAAGATCATACACTTGCAAGATGAAATTAAGCAAACACACATGAGTTAGTGAAGTGGCAAGACTAGTGGTTAGCTAGTACATGGAAGGAAAATTAGCTAGAAGCCATTAAAGAAGTAAAACAAAGCATGGAAGTAAATTGCAAGTAATTAAAGCAAGAAGTAAAATAAAGCAAGTAAGAATGCAAGAAAACTAGAACCAAGCTTCAAGTAGAGGAAGGAGGATGGATCAATCCTTGTTGCTTCAAGTGTCACTCTTGATTACACAAGCTCTCTCCCTCACAATCACTCTCTTTTACATTGAATTCTAGGGAAGAAGAAGAGGGACTATAAGAAATAAACCTAGAGAAAAACAACTAAAAATTACAACACACTAACTTTCCTCTCTTCTCCATTCAGTTTTTGTACGCAGGTCTTCATGGAGTATTTATAGCATGGATGAGAACCTTCGAGAGCCTAGTTTGTTGGAGCAAAATCTGAGATCCAACGGCCCGGATTTTGCGGTGGATCCGCCGCAAGTCGCGGCACTTTTGTGGCCGTTGGCTAACAACTTTCTGGTGGAGATTAGTTACAAGGTTGTTAGCCACGTGGTATATCTAGAATCTTCGTTTGTTGCGCGGATTTCTCTGGATCTGGATTTGAATTTGGCTTTTATCTTTAATCTTGATTAATCACTTAATTAGTGTTAATTAAGTGATTATTTGGATATCTCTCCATTAAGTGTGTACCTGCAAATATGTAGAGAAGAGGAGTAAAAATCACATATTTATTTGTAATATGCATGGGAATTATGATGTAAAATATGCAATATTGGATACTAATCAGTGATGCATGGGGCATCTTGAGAGGCATGGAGGCAGTTATCTTCCTCCTGTGGTCCAGCCAGGATCTGGGCCATGAAGACTTCAGCATCAGCTAGGGCTTCCCTCAGAGCTTCTCTTGTTGACATTGATAGTCTCAGGAACTCGTAAAAGGTGATCCAGGCTGGGATATTAGCCAGTTGGGCCAGGACGTCAAAGCTGTAAGGTGTTAGAGATCCTTTCATGTTATTCTTTGGGAAAGCCTTGGAAAATCGAAGCTCTTTCTGCTTCTCCACGGTTGCTTCGCGGAGGGCTTGGTTGGCTCTGCAGTAGGTTTAGGAGGGTTTGCCACCATTTCACCATACTTCTTTAAATATGACTAACCCGAACGAGTTTCAGCCACGAGCGGTTTATTGAGTGATTAGTCTACGATTATGCATTATTATATCGCATTTCCTACCGATTTATAAATAAATTGTCGGTCTAAACCGTGTTTTGGTCTTTATTGCAGGTAAAGCAAGAGTTCAAGGGCAAAGGAGTAATAAGAGCCTAATTAATCCCAATTTATGGTAATTAATCCTGCATTACTTGGAGGCCAAGCAAAGGATTCTCTAGAAGATACATTGAACCTAGACTCCTGCGCATGTCAGACGAATATTCGGGTGCAAATACCAGAAACGGGATATACCCTGATAATTCTCGAAGCCAGAGGAACAACCTGACAAAAACCAGGGATCTCGCTCCCTGGTATTGCCGCGGAAACGCGGCAATAGCCGCGTTTCCACGGCAAGGGAGTGGAGCCACGCGTCGATTTTCGACGCGTGGCCCCGTCTCGTCTTCTGGAATCATCTTTGGCCTATAAATAGCCCTGCAGAGGGCCAAACCGAGGGCAGTCTTCGTTTTTAGGAGTAGGTGCAGATTTTAGGAGTAGTGTAGGTAGGTGCTCTTCATTTCTCTTGTATTTTCATTTCTTTTTAGATCATTGTAGTAGGGCTGAGTGATTCATAGAGAGAGAGAGGGATTGATGTAATAGATAGTGACAGTCTATATAAAGGTGCCTCATTTCTCTTCCATTGTAATCTCCTTCATCTTCTACATGATTTCTTGCTAACTTTTATTCTCATGGCAATCTAACTACTAACCACTAACCATCTAACTAATTACTTGATAATCCACATGAATCGGGTAGCCTCTATTAAGGCCTTGTTCTTGCAAGAGCCATTGATGTCCAATGATGATGGGTTCTAACATCTAACTTGCTAACTTGCTAACCAAGCTAACTCTCTTTTATTTCATGCTTTCTTTTAGTAGTCTAATGAGTTGATACTTGTATTAGCTTGATCTTGATGCATGTTTGAATGTGATGAACCATCTATGTGCCATGCTTTGTATCGTCTCTTGAAGCCAAGGATTATTGATGGCCGAGGATCAAAATGTGAGACAACTATCATAAAGAGGTTAGCATGGTTAGTGGAGTATTTAGTAGTTAGTAGCCATGAGTTTTCTTTTCTCTTGTTTTAGAAATCATTTTCAAAACTCTTTTCTCATTTTTCTATCGATGTTTTCACCGCCTTCTTAATTCATCCTTGTTTCATCTCCTTTTCTACTTTGTTTTCCAAACCACTCTTCTATTTGGTTTTTACATCGACATTTTCATCGCTCTCCTCACCTACCACATTCTGGATTTCCTTTTCCTTTCTTTTCACTTTCTTTTTCATTCTTTCAACAAAGAAGAAGTGTTAACAAATAACGTGAATAGAAACTACAATGCTTCTATCACCTCCCTTCCCTGTGGATATGACCCGTTGAGCCAATGCTATAACGGAAGTATCGAGGGTACATTAGCACATTCGAGCTTTTACTTCGATTTCATAAATACACACTTTTGAGTGTTAGTTCTGCCTCGATCATTGAGCTCTGCGGCAAGGATGATTGTTTCCTCCTCCAAATCAGTTAGTGAGGGAACATCAGTTTCTATTTTCTGGGAAGAAGCACAAACCACATTGCAGGATGAAGCTTTTCTTTGTCTTTGGACTTTCTGTTGGTAATAGTAGTCCACTGTTGGCCTTCCACAGGGTCAGCATGAACCCACATAATTTCTCTCTGAGGTATGGGGATAGGTACAAGACCCTTCTCTTGTTAGTGATGCGGGTCTTTATTGATCATCTTTAGTTCCCCTTTCAGGAAGGGAACTACTCCGGCCAGTGTTAGAGGCTGGTTTTCGAAATGAAGAAATGACGTCATGTTAGCTGTCACTTTCTTCTATTCTGGATGGAGCTTGAGTACTTTCGCATCAATCAGAGCTTGAAGAATATCATTGAAGATATAACAGCACTTGGTGGGGTGCCCCAATATCGTATGATACAAGCAGTAGTTGGGATTATCGATCTTGCCGACCTCCTCGGGACGTCTAGCTTCAGGAAGCTTTAATCTGTTGCTCTTGTTGAGTAATTTGAACAACGAATCGACGTGCTCATCTTTGAAGGAGTACTACCTGTTGGCGCGCGGCTGACTTGAAGAACCTCCCCCTCTTGCTGGCTGAGATTTCACGGGGGATCTTGTCTCTGTCGCCAATGTATCCTTCCTTTTTGATTGAAAAGATATTTCTGGCACGCGCCTTGTTGATTTTTTGGGTCTGGACTTGTTTTCATCCGCCCTAACCCTGGTGACAATTTCTTCGGCCTGTTCACCTTGTTGTACTAATTGCTTCCAGGTGCGGCTTTCAACAACCCCTATCTGGGCTAGGAGCGAAGTTTGCAAATTGTGGGGGCATGTTTCCACCAGGGTGGCCTGGGTCATACTGCTAGGACATCGGAGTGCTATATTCTGAAATCTTTTCACAAATGCTTTGACAGACCTCCCTTTTGTTGCTTCGTTGCTAGGAAAGTGGGCATTGTAATATCTGATTCATCTTCAAAAAAGCGTGTCAGAAAGAGCTTCTCCAAATCACCTCAGTTTTTGATGGAGCCTTCTGGGAGTTTCATGAACCATTCAAAGGCAAGCCCTTTTAGAGTGTCGATGAACAAACGCGTCAAGATGGCGTCATTATCTACTACATTTCCCGTTTGAGACTTGAAGTAGTAGATGTGTTGGTTCGGTGACCCTTTACTGTCGGAAGCCTGTAAGGTCAGAGCTTGGAACTTAGGAGGGTATGGAACAAGGTCCCACTCGGTCGGTATTGCCAGACCACTCCTGCTTCTTGAAGGTCTTTCCGGTTGGTAAGGGCTTCCAGATGCTGCTCCAATTGATTCATTCTTTAAGAATAAGTACCTCCATTCTCTGGATTACCTTCTTCTTTAGAAGAGGATTTAGACAACTCGGAATTGGATTGCCCCTTCTCCTTGATATGTACAGAAGATGAGCTTTCTCCTTCTTTCTATTTGCCTTTAGACTTCTTAGAAGAAGCTTTTCCAGTTGACTTCCTTTTGTCATCAAGCAATTGTGCAAGCATTTGTTTGAGGGTATCGATAGATTCTTGTTGAGCGCGAATCATATCGAATTATTCCCTCTGGACCTGGCTTGCTATTCTAAGTGTCTGGTCGTCTTTTCGGGAGTGTTTGTTATGTACGCAAAGGCTTCCTTCTCTATAGAAGAGTTTGAGACCTGTGATTCTACGATGGCAGAGTGTGATTTCCTTACTTCAATGCCCTGGTCTAGGGCACTGTAGTTAATCGGGGCTACTGCACCAGTCTGAGTGCGAGTATGCCGATACACTCCTTCTGGTTCCATATCTGACTCGTCGGAGCTGACTGCCGGTTGTTTTTCTCTACTTTTGCTTGCCATGTTTGTAGTGGCAGGGTATTCCATGTCAGAGAAGGTTTCCCTTCTGTGAGAACGACGCCTCTTGGCTGATCGAGAGTTTGAGGTTACTCGTCTGAATATCAACTGCTTGCTTATATGAGGGCTGTAATGACATTCAGAGAGCATTCCTGTGATGAGCCGTTCACAGTAACAAGAGGGAGTGATTTGATTAGCACTCTTTTTCTTTATCAAGTAATCTTTTAGATCTGTCGGAGGAGGACCGAAGAGATTAGCCTCGGGTTTTTGAAGGCTTTTCAGCTTCTGAGAGCCACCCTTGCATCGCGAATCTGAGACGCAGGGTTCTAAGACGCGGAGCTCACGTTCTGTAAAACTGACGCAGCTCTCGCGCTTTGGCTCTAAAACGCAGGTCTCGCGCTCTGCTGAGAAGAGATATGGACCTTGCGTTGCTGATTGTCGCATTTAACTAGCGATGCTTAAGAAACGCAGGCCTTCTGGGTCCCGCATTTAGCTGTAGAGACGTGGGTCTCGTGTCTCTGAGGAGAGACACGGACCTCACGTTGCTGAACTTCGCGTTTGGGAAGTGAAACTTCAGAAATGCAAGCCTTCTGAGTTTCGCGTTTAGGCCTCCAAATGCGGACTTCGTGCGTCTGATGTGGTTCAAAAGAGACGCGGGCTTGAGCTTTGATCGATCACATATATTGCATAAATATTGTCACATTTTCAATGTTGTTATCTAAATAAATTATATTAATAAGTCCTATTGTTCTTTATAAAATGCAGGTCCATTGCTAAAGGATAGGGCAGAGAAACGAGCCCAAAAGCCCATTTAATTCAGAATAAATTCAAAATCAGGGAATCATGGCAAATCTTGGCATATCAGAGAGGTTGAAAACTGGTTGAAATGAATCCTCCCAAATCCATAAAGACCTAAAATGCCATAAGAAAAAAATATATACATGAAGAAAAAAGAAAAAAAAATCACTTATTAAGCTAGATAACTATACCTCAAGAAGCATGATTATTCACGCCTAAAGGTGATAATAAGGAACAAATAATCCCTCTCAGTTTTGTGGCCTTGTTTACTCGAGTCCTTAAACCCGAGGGATGTTTTCTCATCTGGTACCCTAAAACCGTCTGGTCTGAGAGTCATCGGTTAAAGACTCACTACCCAGGTAAACTTGAAAGCAATTAAAAAAATTAAAAAAGAAATATATATATATATATATGGCTTGATGGCTAGAGTTAAAATCCCAGAAATCTTCACTGTCACAAAGTGCATATTATCTAGGTTTTATGAAGGATAAAATATTCAATCTAATTTTGAATTCTTATCTTAACTGAAGACAAGATCTTGCGTGTAGACTAAGTTTAAGAGAGAATAATTTTTAGTGGACTTATGATCTTAGATCGCTTATATTTTTGCAAAAAATATTTCAAAAACTTGTCTCTCTTTAAAATATGTTTTCAAAACACTAACATTTATCTTCTTTCTTTATGGATTTTGTGGGTGCAATCCGCTGAAAACCCTCAGGAGAAAAAACTCCTCCTCTAGGGGTAACCTAGAGGTTTAATGGCTTGTTGCACGCGCTCAGTACAATCGCGTCACCTGCGAAAGTGATGTAATAACATTTATAGTATAATTTTTCTTTTCTTGTTTTGTTCGGGACAAGCAAAAGATAAGTGTAGGGGTGTGATTAGTCTACAGTTCTACATTATTATATATCATTTTTCTGCTGATTTATGAATAAAGTGTCGGTTTAAACTGTGTTTTGGTCTCTCTTACAGATAATCAAGACAAGGAGGGCAAAAGGGCAATAAGAGCTTAATTAAACCCATTTTTGGGTAATTAAATCTGAATTTCTTGGAGGCCAAGTAAGGGAGCTTCTAAAAGATGCATTGAACCTAGACCCTTGCGCACATCAGACGAATATTCGGGCAAAAATATCAGAATCTGAATATCCTGGAAGGTTCTCGAAGCCAGGAGAAGTTCCTCGCCAAAACCAAGGACCTAAGTCCCTGGTATTGCTGCGAAGACATAGCAATAGCCGTGTTTCCACGGCAATGGGTGGGACCACGTGTCGATCTTTGACGCGTGGCCTCATCTCTCTTCTAGAATCCACTTTTACCTATAAAAACCCCTGCAGAGGCCTGAAACGTAAGCAGATTTAGAATTAGGCTAGGTTTCTCTCTTCTAGTTATAGATTAGGATTTTCTTTTTCTTTTATTTTATATATTTTTTCTTTTATAGATCTTATAGTAGGGCTGAGAAATTCAGAGAGAGATAGAGAGATATTGATGTAATAGATGGTGACAATCTATATAAAGGTGTCTCCTTTCTTCTCCATGGTAATCTTCTCCATCTTCAACATGATGCTTAACTAATCTTTTCTTCTCATGTCAATCTAATTACTAACTACTAACCATCTAACCACTTACTTGATAATCCACATGAACTTAGTAGCCTCTACAAGGCCTTACTCTTGCAAGAGCCATTGATGGCTCATGATGATGGATTCTAACATTCTAACATTTCTAACACCTAACCCACTAACTTGCTAACTTGCAAATGCTAACTTTATTTCATGCTCAATTCTAACCGCTTTTGATGATCTAATAGTAACTTGCAACTTGTTGTGTGGTATGGATGTGTTGTTTGAATGTGGAAGAACAATCTTATGGGTCATGCTCTGTATCGTCTCTTGAAGCCAAGGATTAGTGATGGCCAAGGATCCATATGAGGCAATTATCACTAAGAGGTTAGCATGTTAGTGGAGTAATTAGTAGTTAGTAGCTATGAGATTTCTTTTATAGCATTCCTCATTCTTTTTACTTTGTTTTAGGAATCATTTTCAAAACCTTTTATCATTTTCTTATCGATGTTTTCACCAACTTCTTAGTTTATCCTTGTTTCATCTTCTTTTTATTTTCAAAACAACTTTCTCTTTTATTTTCACATCACCGTTTCATCGCTTCTTCACCTATCACTTTTAGTTTTCTTTTCTTTTTCTTTTTCTCATTCTTTAACAAAGAAGAACCTGTTAATAACCGGTGTGAATAAGAACTGTTAATGCTTCTATCGCATCCCGTCCCTGTGAATTCGACCCGTTAAGCCAATGCTATAATGGAAGTATCGAGGGAACATTAGCACGCTTGCTTTTACATTGATTTTATAAAAAAACACATTTTTGAGTGCTGGTTCCGCCTCGATCATTGGTCCTCAATATCACGGGGTTGTTTGCCTAAGTTGAAGACATTGACTTCTCTAGTCATGTCCCCAAAGGTTAACCTCATGGACCCATTCCTACAATTGATGATGGCATTGGCAGTAGCAAGGAATGATCGCCCTAGGATAAAAGGAGTTTGTGCTCTAAGATTGAACACAGGTTGTGTCTGTAGAACTATGAAATCAATAGGGTAAATAAACTCCCCAACCCGGATAAGGACATCATTAATTTCTCCTTTTGAAACTTTCACTACACGGTTAGCCAGTTAGATAGTGACTCGAGTTGGACTAAGATCGGTCAACCCGAGTTGTTGATAAACTGAGAATGGAAGCAAGTTGATAGTTGCCCCCAAGTCAAGAAGTACACGACTAATCTCAGTTTGTCCTATGGTGCAGACAATGGTGGGACAACCTGGATCCTTGTACTTGACAGGAATCAGACCCGACAGTAGCTCACTAATGTTAATGGCTAAGAAGACCTTTTTGGGTACATTAGTCTTTCTCTTCTTAGTGCACATGTCCTTAAGAAACTTAGCATAGGATGGGACTTGTTGGATGGCATTAAGAAGTGGCATATTTATCTTTACTTGATTGAAGATCTCAATTATCTTATCCATGTGTGGATTTTGTTTGATGTTTTTCAGCCTATTAAGAAATAGTACTATAGATTGGTGCACCTAACTGGTTGACTTATCTGTTTCATATTCGTCAGATTTGGAAGGATTGGGATTAGATGAGGTGGTTGCTTGATTGTGGTTATGCTGAATGGGATTAGATGGTGTTGGCACTTAATTATCAACTTTCTTTCCCGACCTCAATGTATGAAAAAGCATTACATTGATTCAATGATTGATCCTCAGTCAAATGAGCTAGCTGAGAATTACTAAGATTCATTATTGGCTGACTAGGCAAGGTATCCTTTTGTCTCTCATTCTGTGGAGTGGCTAATTGGCTCATTTGAACCTCTAGCCTCTGTATAGTTTACATGAGAGAATCTTGATTCTTCATGTATCTTTTCATGTTTCTCTCAAAGTCAGTCATTCTCCTTTCTAGTTGAGGATTCTGGAAGGTAGATTGTGGAGCTTGGTTGGAAAAATTTTGTTGATAGTTTAAAAATTTAGGTGGATGGTTGGGAGAATTATGATGGAATTGGAAAAGTTGGGTTGATGATTGGAAGAGTTATTGGAATGATGGAAGTGGCTTGCATGATTTGACCGTGAGTGGTCATTATTATTTTAGCTCCATGAGAAATTCGGGTGATTTCTTCAGCCAGGATTGTACATTGGTGCATAAGGATTATTGTTCGGCCTGGAAAAGGCCGCATTCATCGGTTCTGGAAAGTGTTGTTGAGTTTGAAACACATGACACTCCTCAAACACATGATTTATGACTTGACAGTAAGTACATCCTGGAGTTGAAAATTGGTTTGGGCTGACTTGATTGACTGGACTTGGTTCCTTAGTTTCTAAAGCTTCCAGTCTTCTCGCTAGGTTAGCTAACTTAGCCTTGTTAGCTATGGATGATTCGATTAAATGGAGACCTCCTTTTGAAGAGATGGAGTTTGAATTCCTCGAGTTTTTACTAGTTGGTTCCCACTGGATGGTCTTTTCAACTAGATTCTCATATAAATCACATCCTTCATTCTGATCCTTCTGCAAGAATCCCCCTTGGCACATGCTTTCTAAGAGGGTCTTAGTAGAATAGTCTAAACTATCATAAAGAATTTGACATTGTCGTCATTTCTCTATTCCATGATGAGGACATTGGACAAGGAGATCTTTGAAGCGTTCAAAATACCTCCAAAACGGTTCACTAGGTTCTTACTTGAACTGCATGATGTTTTTCCTAACGAGAGCGCTCTTGTGAATTGGATAAAATTTCTTCAAGAAGACCTTGATGAAACCATTCCAAGATGTGATAGAGCCGGCCGCTAAGCTGTAAAGCCATTTCTTAGCTAAGTCCTTAAGAGAGAAAGAGACAAATCTCAACCTAATAGCATCATCTACAAGGTGTGAGATTTTCATTATTAGACATACTTCCTCAAATTCTCTTATGAAGAAATAAGCATCTTCGGACTCTAAGCCATGAAACTTGGGGAGTGTGTTGATGAACTGAGACTTGAGCTCAAAATTATATTCACCAACCGATGAAAGTTGGATGCAAGATGGAAGTGAGGTTCTAATGAGATAGAACCTATCCTGCAAAGAAGTCGGTTGAGCCATAACCGGATCTGGTCTTGATTCAAACTTAGGTGATAATGTGTTTCTAGTTACCCTAGATGAATTAGGGTCTCTTGACACACTTGCATACACAAACACAATTACAAATAAGTTTACCAATAGTCAACAAGAGTAAAAAATCAAGCCTAGTCTAAGGTAACCTTGACCTAGACAACTCCTAATTTGTTGACTATCCACAAAAGGTATAATGCAGACTTTGACCACAAGCTAATCAGCCAGGTCAGGGTAAGATTGGTGGGAGGTATCCGCACAAAAGCGACGGGCCTAATTAAGCCAAACCACCAGCCTTCAGGGTTTCGCCCCTCAATCCCTTTCCTAAACACTAATTTGGTAGGAGTCAAATTCTAACACCTTCCCCCGTAGGATAATCTCCTAGTGAGTTCGAGATGTCCCTAAAGTTAACATCTATCAGATTGTACTTAGGCTTAGGTTGTGCGTGCTTGGAGATGGTTTGTGGGCTAAGAAAGGGTAATGACGTCCCCACCTTATCTTGATTTGGGTTTTGGCCTTAGAATTGATTGCGCAGAGTGTGCAAGATATAGAAAAGTAACATTCACAAGCAAATATCACCCAAGAATATTTCCTAACTATATGCTATGCATACGTACCTTGTCTCCAGCTATCTTTAACAGTAATTGTAAAAGAAACGTAATTAGATAAATGCCTAGAATGCAAGTCTAAACGTTTTTTTTTTAGGCAATTAACAATCACTCAGATTACTGTAGGATTAAAAATAGGGAGTTTGAATATCCAATATAGCAAGAATAATACACAAAACTGTATTTTTGCAAAGCGATATGTCCTGCAAAAAAGAGTTTTTTAGTAATCCATAAATTTTAAAACTTGTGCTGCAATTTCTTGAAATTTTGTTTCCTACTTTCGAGGGTAGAGGCATAGAATAGCAAGTCTTCTCCTGCAAAGCTTGAATGCTAAATCTGAATCTTGACGTCCCTAAAACAGGACACCAAACTTGTTAGAAAACAATTACACCATTCCCTTAGCGGCAACGGCGCCAAAAATTGGTTGTAAATTGCAAGTGATAAGAATTACCGTGTAGCTTTTGGCTAACGGGTCGTGTCCACGAGGAGGAATGCGATAGAAGCTTTTCATGTTTTTATTAAGTAACAAAGAATGGAGTTGGTATTTTTCTTTTTTTTCCTTTTAGTTGAAAAGAGAATGGAGAAAAGGGAAGTGATTAAAAGAAAAATTGAAAAACTTAGAGAAGGCTTTGAAAAAGGTAATCTTTAAAAAGTGTTGAAAATTATTTGGTTGTTTTTAATATAGGAAACAAATCTGGGCTCACTATCTTACTACTCAAAGATGTATTCTTCTCTTGAAATTCTTAGTGCCTCAACTTGATCATAGGCAAAAACTTAAGTTTTAGTTTCGAAAGTCTTAAGCAAAGCAAATAAGATTGTTTGGAAAAGTTTAATTTTTTTCCTTAAGAAATCCTCTTGAACTGAATGTTAAATCATCAAGTTTTAATTCAAGTATGAAATAAAAGCAAGTTCAAGTAATATTTTAAAATATAGAGAAGTTTAAAAATCCAAACCCATCCTCATGTGCCTTCAAGAACACTTTCAAAGAAGAAAGGCTTAGTTTAAGGCATGCAAATGATTCTGTTAGGTTCTTTAAATCAAAACTATTCAAAACAAAAGGGATCGAAGAGAAAGACGATAATAAGCCCAGAAAACAAGTTTAGCTACTCATGAATTATGCAAAACCAGACATGCAAATAAAATAAGACATACCCGTGAATTGGAGTAGAAGAGGAGAAATCTTGATCCTTTATTGATGTCACTTCAATTTTCCGATTACAATTACTCTATTCTTCTCTCTCACTCGTATTTGCACTGAACTACAAATTAAATAACAGAGATACAATTTCTCTATACTATATAACAAAGAACCTAAACCTTAAAAATAAAGAGAAAAACTTAAACTAATTTTCGGTCCCTTTTTCTCTGAAAAATACAATATTTATAGGCGAAAACCAAATGGGGGAGGGCGTACGAAGATAAGGGGAGCAAATGCTCCCCAACAACTTCAACCAAGCCGCGAAAACGCGGATTTGGCCACGTTTTCGCGGCCATTGTGTGGCCAGGTGGCCAAACCTGGTTGGAGGCTCTCCCTGCTTTAGCGATAAGGCTTTATCTCCTGCTGGTTTTCTTGTTGCAGCTCCTGGATTTGACGAAACGGCCTTTGATTTTTTGGCTTTAATCACTTGATTTGTGAAGATTCATTTTAACCAGTTTTCAACCTTTTTAATTTGCCATGATCTGTCCTGATTTTTGATTTTGAATTAATTCTGAATTAAATCAGAATTTGATAGGCTTTTGAGCTCGTTTCACTTTCTTATCCTTTAGCAATGAGCCTGCATTTTGTAAAGAAAAATAGGACTTATTAATATGATTTATTTAGTTAATAAACATGATAATGTGACAATATATATGCAAAATATGTGACTGATCACACCCCCACACTTCTCGTCCTCGAGCAAAACATCAAAACTAATTCTAATAATTTATTAAACCACTTTCACAGGTCACTCACTGTACTGAACATGTGCAATAAGCCGTTAAACCTCTAGGTTACCCCTAGAGGATGAGTTTTGTCTTGTGAGAGTTTTCAGTGAATTGCACCTACAAAATCCATAAAGAAAGAGAAAAAATGTTAGTGTTTTCGAAAAGCATTTTAAAAAGAGAAAATATTTGAAGTATATTTGTAAGAGTTCAAGTAATCTATAAGTTATAGTAATATCAAACTTTTTATTCCTAAATTTAGTCTCTATTCAAAAACATGTCATTAATCAAAGTAAGGAGCCAAATTGTATTTCTCATCTAGTTTATTACTTTACCCTGAGTCATGCACCATCGTGACTTTGAAGTTTGACTAAGGGTTCTTTAACATTAACTCAGATGTCTTATTTATATTTATTTTTTGTGGTATTTATTCCTCAGTTTCATTAGGCTTTTTAATCTGCCCATGTAACGAGCCTTTAGTCGGTGACACCCAAACTGGACAGTGTTAGGACACCAGTGAGAAAACACCCTAAGGACTTAAATACTTGAGCAAATAAGGCCACGAAACCAAGGGTTTTTATTTATAAAATATACCCCTTTTAGGTGTGAATACTTATACTTCATGAGGCACAAATATCCAGCTTAATTAGAGGATATATATATATATTCAAACTTATCTAATTATCTTTTGTGTAAATACCAAGGCTTGTTTAGGCCAAAGCACCTAGCTAATCAATAATTAGATTTACATATATATATATATATATATATATATATATATATATATATATATATATATATATATATATATATATTCTTTTTTTATAAGGCATAAGAATTTTTGTCTTTGAACCCTAAGTGTGTAAGTGTATAAAGTGTGCATATTTCTTTAAGGTAAAGATCAAGACTAAATTACTTTCATCAATTTTCTTCCTAACCCTGAAAATCAAACATCTTATTTTGACCAAGTATAAGAAATCCTAATTATGATTTTACTATTCCTTAAAATTTACTTAATTTCTTACAAAAAATATATCAAAATATTGTTCTTACCTTTTAAAAAGTTATATATATATATATATATCTCTCTTTGTTTTCTTCTTCTTCTTTTTTTTAGTTATATTAGTCATGTTAGAACCCTCCCCCACAATTATCTCATGCATTGTCCCCAATGTATGAAAGAAATGTATAGATGCATGAAATAAAATGTAAAAGAGGAAAGTTACCGATACACTGGGTCAAAAAGACCCATAGCCGTTTTATTTACCGGCACCGATTCCAAAAAAGATTTAAGGCGTTGACCATTTACCTTAAAGTCATTTTCATTCTTGGTGTCACTGATCTCTACAGCACCGTCTAGATTTTGACTTATCATAATATAGAAAAGATCTCAAAAACGATATTTCATGGAAAATCAAGCTTTAAGGCGTTGACCATTTACCTGAAAAGTTTGTACTCAAAATATAGAAAAGATCTCAAAACGAATTTCGTGGGAAAAAAAGCGAAGTAAAACGTGAGTAATCATCCACAATGGTAATGAAATATTGATAATCAAGTTTAGATTTTATTGAACATGGACCTTATACATCTAAATGAACCAAATCAAAGGGGTGATTAACCTTTTTTTTTACTTGACTAGGATAAGATATTCGATGATGATTTCCTATTTGATAAGATTGACGTTCTAAACACTCAATTTGATTAGACTTAGGAACCAAAACTTTTAAAACCGATAAAGAGAGATAACCTAATTGATAGTGATGATCAAAAAGTGAAACTGAACTGGTGTATGCTACTGGTTTGAAGATCAAGTCTAGGTAATACAATCCAGCTTTCTCATGCTCGGTGCTGACCAGCTTCTTTGTTCCAAGTTAATGAAATGCACAAAATGTAGAATAGAATTATACTGACTAAATTATTGCTCTAATAATCTTACAACTGATAGTAAACTAAAAGGAAAATTTGAAAGATGATATAGATAAAGAAGATGTAGCATTAGCAAGTCATATGCCTTGAACAGAAGAAATAGAACCATCGGATAACGTAATAGAGGAAACACATAGAATCAAGAGAGGATACAATATCTTTGTTCCCAGTTATGTGATCAGAAGTCCCGAATGTATAATTCACGTGGGAAAACTAGATGAAGTAAGAAATTCTGTAGATTACCTGTTTGGGCCAAAGTGACTATGAAACAAGGTGGAGTGAATGATATCTGAAACTACTAGAATATCTAATACAACTGCTCCTTCATCTGCTCCTCACTACGCAACTCCGGCTATCAGATTGATCATCCTGAGCTGTGGCTACTTGAGCAGATCGAAATGACTATTGATGCTTCCCTTGCAGTAGTAGGTAGTTGTACTTAGTTCCACTTGGCTCCTTACAATAATAATAATAAAACATCTCTCATGTTCATCCTCCTGAATAACCACCACGGCCTCTGCCATGGATTCTAGCACAAAAATCACTCCCACAACCTCTACCTTCTGCTATTCTGCCTTGAACCACAAGAGTAGAACAATCCTGGGTCTCTACGATGGTTTCATTCTACAACTCCGAAGGAACAACTTCACGTAAGAAGTGGTCCTCAAGTGACTTGACAGTAGAGCTGTCATTTACATTCAGTCGAGCCTTCAAAAACTCGGGACACAGTGGTCTTAAGAAAATAAGAACCATCAATTTGTTTCACCTCTCCTATATCTCCATCACATTAGTTATGATAAGAAAAATCTCCTTGACTTTATCGAAAAGTTTGTTAAAGTTAGCTGTAACACCCCATTCCTAAAATACGTACTTAATAATTTTTTGATTTACTTCCTACATTTATTTTGTATTATGAATCATTTATATGATCATTTTTGCCTTTAATCTGGATTCACGGGCTCGGCGTCGGCCCTAGTATGAACCGAGGACCCGATCCTAGTGTATTGCTCGATTGGATCTTTTCGATAGTCAAATTTGACTAATTTCTATTTAAAATATTATTTTTTAATATTTCAGATTTTCTATGATTTTTTGAAAATTTTATGAATTTAATTGAAAATCTTCAAAACCGGTGCGACCAGTACCGCTGACTGATTCTCAGATTTTTAATTAATAAATGGAGTTAAAATTCTAGAAATGGCTTTTATATTATTTATTAAAATTATATTTTCTATTTAAATGTATTTATGAGATTTCTCAGAATTTATCAAAATCCGGCCGACCCGGTGTACACCAATATCAATAGTGAATTTTAGGATTTTTATTTTGAAAACGAGATTGAATTTTTAAAAACCGATTTCACCAAAAATCTTAAAATAATATTTATAGTTTTTGAGGATTTTTGGAAAACTTTTCAAGTTACTTCATTTTTCGAGCTTTTTCAGAGTTTTCGGTGTTTTCCCAGCTACTGAAACCTTATTCTGATATTTTACTTTTCTCATTTTCTCTCTTTTCTTCGATGCGAGGACCACCAGTCTCGGATCTGATCTTAAATGCAGAAGATTTTCTTTCTTTCTGTATTTAATGTTCCTCAGATCAACTCTAATCAAGTCATTATGACTTTTGTCTCTTCTGTTAAACGCGACTCTCGCGTTTGTCCTCTGGACGCATGCTTCATCTTCGCGTCTGGGTCAGTTGGCCTAGACGCGGGTCTCCTCTGCCATACGCGAATATCCTTTAAATGGAACGCGGGTCTCATTTGAGGAAAGTATGGCAATATTGTAATAATCAAACTTTCCTTTTATATATACACCGCACTTTCTTTCTCTCTCTCTTTCATTTTCCTCCTTCTTCTACCCACCAATAGCCAATGAACAGCAGCCCAACTAGCCGCCTTGCTTTCCTTGGCCGGTCATCCTCTCCACCTTCTCCACCACCATTCCACCACCATTCTCTCCTCTATCTCCTCCTACATTCCAACAACAACACCACCACCACATCACCATCTTCTTCCTCCTTTTCCCACCAAAACAACCCATTTCCACCACCACCTTCTCCACCAACACCACCTTGGCCACTAACAATCACATCAAGTTCTTCTCCTCGTTGTGCTCTTTCTAACAAACCTATCCGTCGCTCTCCGACCCCTTTTTCAAAATCTCAAATCTTCACTTTCAACTAGACTTGCACCCCTACTGATTGCTTGGGCCTCCGGCCGCCGCCAGCGACTGTCGCCAAGCCTTGGCCGGCCATCCTTCCCCCTTCCCTTCTTCTTTCTTTTCTTTCCTTTCCTTCTTTCTTTTCTTCCCTTCTTTCTTTCTTTCTTCTTCTTTTTCCTTCTTTTTCCATTCCTTCTCTAATTCCCTGCGTCTCTCACCCCCTCATCCTTGTCTCTCTCTCTCTCTCTTTCCTTGGACTCACTCTCTCATCTTCCTGTCTCTCTCTTTCTCTTGTTGTTTAATTTCTAGACGCGGAGCTCACTCCCCGCGTTCAAGTAATTTCTTAACGCGATCTTCGCGTTTTGTTATCTAACGCGACCTTCGCGTTCTTGTATCAACACGACGTGGAGCTCACGTCTGCGTCTGTGTTCTTTTCATGTCCTAACTTAAACGTGGGTCTCGAACCCCGCGTTTGTGGCCTCTACGCGACGCAACTCCCGCGTCTGCGACTTTCACGTCTTCGACTTCCACGTCTTCATCATCTCTCTTTCTATTTCATTCTCTCTCCACTATATAATATAATATTTATTATATTGAACATGTTTTCATGTTGGTTACCTGAATTTTGGAGATCTGAGATTTCACAGTGTTTTCCCAAGATTGAGGCGAGTGTCCTCGCCTTCCCTTTGGACTTTCCGCATTGTCGGGTTGACTTGCATTATGTTATGTATTTGTATCGGTATTCTCGTTTTGTATTGTGATGTACATATTTGTTATGTTAACTCTTGACATACACCTGTCTGTATCATTTAGCAACTGCTGTGTTATCACATGACATGCTACTACTTGACACATGCTCATATTATGTTATCCCTTATAACTTGTCCCCTATTATGACATGACTTACTACTTAGCACTTGCTCCTCATTATAACATGACTTACCACTTGCCTCCTGACATATTAATACTTGACATGTGATTATCACATTCACGGGAATCCTGCCGTGTTATTCTATATTACATATAGTGACTTGAATCGTGTACTTATTATTCTGTATTATATATGCAGAGACCTGAATCTATGTACTTATGGTATTCCTGAATTCCTGATCATGTCATACTCCTGCTATTCTCGTAAATTGATAATTACATATTAAATTATTATAAGACAACTTGCACCCGGTTTGGGGAAAACTGATGGGTCCTGAATAGTCATGTTTATGGTTGTCTTATCGAGTCACGTGTGACCACATACTTGAGGGATCACTTGGCGGCCACCAGGGATTCCGTGGGGTGTGCTAGCACCCCTACTCCTATTTATTCTTTCCGAGTATGCACATGCCCTAGGCCTATTTCTATGAGATCTGTGATACTCTATTCCTGTTCGGGCGTACAATAAGTCCCGGTACCTAGCGGTACATACCAATTCAGCACCAGATACTCCAGGACCTTTGTTCTGGGTATGTACGGGGCCCATCCTAAACATAATTCGTTGAACTTCATCAGCTTCCAAATAACTTGCTCTATAAGTTGTAAGTAGAAGTATGTGGAATGGGACGCATACTAAAGTCTACAACTTAGACAGCCCCAATTATAATAAGATGCTAATATACAATTTGTTGTGTTGTCTTATAACTCGGATTGTATGCGCTCGGATTTCGGTGACATGAGATAAATGTATATAGATGAGGGTTTCCTTATTTGGATTATTCATTCGATGTACTAATCTCATGGAGCCGTGATCTAAGCTTGTACGATTGGTTTTGCTCATATTTGGCTTTATTCAGTTTTATCCGTTTTATCGATTTTATGTTAGTTTAAGGGATATCTGATGTTGCCTTATCTGCTTTATTTTTCGCCTTCACATCTCCTCCCATATGTATGGGCTCACGACACAGTTTTCAGTGCATATTTATAAACGGATTCATTGATACATGTGTGCTTATCTATGCTCGCCACTTAGCATTCGTATCACCACTCGCCGGGGAGTACTGACTCCCTTGGATCCTCATGTCCAGGTACTGGAGCTTGGAGCGTGTGGATCCTCCCAGTCGCTGATCAGAGTAGTGCAGTGGTAGCGTGAATCATCAGCAGACCGATCAGAGCCTTATCCTTCCAGGCCCTCCTGTGAGTCTATCAAGTTTTCCTGTTGTAAACTCGTGAGCGTCCTTTGTACTATTCATATTTGTACGTCTCTTTGTATTCTCGCAATTGCGCCTATTAGTGATGTAATATTCTTATAATATTGTGTCACATTTGGTGATAACTTTGTAATTTACTCATATGTTGGAATGTATAACACACCTTGCGCTTCCATACTCTGATTCTTACTTGTACTGATGCTTAGCATATATACGTAAGGGTATTTCCGACCTACGTATATACGTCACAGTAACGTCTCCGTACCCGCGAAATCGGGGCGTTACATTAGCATAGAACTAAAATAACATTTGATTCTTCTATTTACTCATGAATAGCTCATGAATGACATCATAGGCTCGACTCAGGTTACTGTCTCCTGAATATAACATGTCTAAGTAAATCCAAATCTCCTTTACAGTCCTACAATGTAGAACCAGATTTGAACATGTGGTTATATATTATTTAAGTTCTATCCTAGAAGTAGTGTATCACCATGCCTCTAAGTATGAGTCTTTGGATTGAAGGATCGTCAGTCATGTGGTGACCCTTAACTCTCATACTAACATGAATCTCAACAACTCATTTTCACTATAAAAAGTTATCACCATTCAACTTTCTATCAGTGATCTTTTCATATACTGACTTCATCTTTTCAGTTATCACTCAAAACTCACAAAAAAAAGTAAAAGTACTCCCAAAATATTAAAAACGCTCAAATCAGAAAATCAGAACTCAAACCAAAGTGAATTTTCGAGACAAAAGAACCATGGGCTATAACTGCCCATCCCAAAGAACCACTTTCTCTTTTTCACCGTTACTGTTCACTTGAACAGTACCACGATGGTACTATTCATAGTGTAGTAAAGTTTTTTATTATACAAATCTGAATTTAAATCAGATTTGAAAGAAGAAAAAAAAAAGAAAGGAAAGAAAAAGAAGATAATGAAAGAGAATGTTGATGGTGATGTTCTGATGGCGAGTGGAGATGAAGATGACGAATGTTGTGAAAGATAGAGAACCTTAGGGTTTTGATTACATGTGAAGATTTAAATTATGAAAATTACAGAGTTAGTCAGAGATCTCTCTCCTCTAAATTATATTATATAGATACAAGAAAGACTAATTCTACCTTATCTTTATTCTACTTCTAATAAAATTCATATATCACTCCTTGTACAAATCATATTTTCTATCAAAAAGAAACTAAAAAGTTACATTATATTGCTCCCAATCTTTTAACTTTAAAGCATAAATTTACTTTTCTCTGACCAAAATAATAAAACGTAGATAATTTCAATATATTCCATATTCTTTACATAGCTCCGCCATTGATCAAAATGTTATTTTTGATGAAATCTCTTGGACATTTTCTTACAAAATGTGCACAAGGGAGAAATTTCAGAGAAGCATTCATCCCAATTACTTGAATTACAAGTCTTCTTTTTTATTTGATTATGATGCTGTCTTAAATAATAAAATATTTTCTTTGACCTTCTAACTAGTAATTATTTTAATAATTTCAGATAAAACAAAATTGTGATACTATTTCCCTATTCTTCTAGTTTCTGTCTTGCAAATTGCCACTAACACCATGCTCCAAATACTGGCCACACCAACCCAAAACAAAACACATGTAGAATAGTTTTCAGCATTCCTAAATTTTATATTCCAAGTTAAGGCAATATAAAATAATTAAACGTTTTAAAATGAATTGGAGTAATAAGAGACAAAGACTACCGATTTTTTTGGTCAATGGTCACATAGCTAAATTCCAATCTGAACTATTTATAGTTCTAAATTTTCATCATCCACCCTCTAATTTAGAAATGAAATAAATAAAAAACCATGTCCCTTTCCTTTTTTTTTTTTTTTTCCTTTGCTAAGATTAAACCCACATTATTTAGAATTTAATAACTCCTCCAACTCCCACCTTTGCAAAAAAAACAATGGTGCTCTCACATGGTTGGTCAAAAAGACCATATGAAACCTTAAATTGCGTCCTCTAACTCATAATAAAATAACCACAACAATAATATATTAAAAGCACACCCTCAGCACAAATGTATTAAAAACACACAACAATCAGATGCACCTTCCAATGCCTTTCATTAATAAAATTAATAAATTAAAAAACCTAAAAGCCAAATAAACATGTATTCTTCCCAAACGTTATAGTCTTTATATTAATTAACATAACCTTCCCACATTTCTTTATTCCTCACACACTATATTAACCTATCCCCCTCTCGCTTTTCTATGCGTCACTTTGTCTCCTTTTATTAAATATAAAATAACACACACTGACATGAAAGTCTAACTTATATTTAATTAAAAACTGCCTTTAATTGCATACTTTAATATTGCTCATACTATTCTAATTTGAAAACAGTAACATGTTTCATTTTTTTTTTTTTTTCTTTTAATGCTTTCTCCTTTGTCTGCCCATATGCCATTGCTTCTACTTTTTACACATCTGTGCACTGTCCACCGCCTCTCTCTTCTCTCTCTCGAGTCTCACGCAATAAAGAAGAAATTGAATTCAAGTGAAGGTGTCTGGTCACTGACCCAGGTGGGAAAAAAAAGAAAAAGAAAAAAAATCTCTTCTTTCTTGCTTCAGAGCCATTAATAGCGAGAGAGGAGAAGAGGATAGCTTCCTATTTTGCTGAAGCTGCAGCTCTTACGGTTTTTCTCTGTTTTGCATAGGTTTTGTATTGTGTTGAGCTGACCCAAGTGAAAAAATTCAAACTTTTTCACTTCAAGCTCATCACCGGAGCTAGAGAGCTAAAGGGTCGTCTTCAAGTTTTGATCTTGAACGAAAGCTGGCAACTAAGTGGTGGGAGAGACCCAAACATGGGTCTTCGATGGCCGGAATGGAATCCGCCTCCGCCGGCGGAGGCGGCGACCAGGTCTCCGGCGGCGACAACCCCACGACCACCTCCGGCGACCGCGGCGGCCCCACCCGCCGGCCAAGGGGGAGGCCGCCGGGGTCGAAGAACAAGCCCAAGCCCCCGATCATCGTGACCCGCGACAGCCCGAACGCGCTCCGGTCCCACATGCTGGAGGTCGCCTCGGGAGCTGACGTGGCGGAGTGCATCTCCGACTACGCCCGCCGCCGCGGGCGGGGGGTCTGCGTCCTGAGCGGCGGCGGGGTCGTCACCAACGTCTCGCTGAAGCAGCCGGGGGCGGCGGCGCCACCGGGGAGCCTGGTGGCGGCGACATTGCGGGGGCGGTTCGAGATCCTGTCGCTGACCGGGACAGTCCTTCCGCCGCCGGCGCCTCCGGGAGCGGGCGGCGGGCTGACTGTGTTTCTTGCCGGGGGGCAGGGGCAGGTGGTGGGAGGGAGCGTGGTGGGCCCGCTGGTGGCGGCGGGACCGGTGGTGGTGATGGCGGCGACGTTCGCGAACGCGGTGTATGAGAGGTTGCCGATGGAGGAAGAGGAGGAGGGGGAGGTCGTGCATGGGGGCGGTGGGGCCCAGCAGCAACAGCAACAGCAGCAGAATTCGGCCTCGCAGGCCTCGGGAGTCACCCTAGGAGTGGGAGATGGGGGTGGTGGTGGTGGTGGTGGGATTGGGCTGTTCAATTTGGCGGGGAACGTGCCTGGGAATTATCACTTCCCGGCGGGGGCCGAAGAAGGGTTCGGATGGGGGGGAGGAGGAGGAGGCGGCGGGGCCCGGCCACCGCCGTTTTGATGTCAGTGAGTTCATTGGATTTGGGGTTGGCTTTGGTGGATACTCTGATAAGGATTTTGCTAATGGAGCAAGCTCTTTCCAAGGTCAGTAGATTCTAGTGTTTCTTTGTACAAACAATCTCATGTTTGTTGTTGTTTGATTTTCAATCTCTTTTCTGTTGTATTGTAATGTTTTAGAACTGATTCAGTGTTAATTACTTCACTTGTGTTGTGTTAGTCCTTAGTTGTATGTGTATTGTTATGTTATATGGTAAATGCTAGTTTAGTACGTCCTTAGCATTCTCAAGCCTTTGAAAGCTGAAACCCTAGCCTGTTTGATCTTTTGACACTAACCGGTAGAATGTGGGATTTTTGCATGGAATGGGGGTTAACTTTGCCCGTCTTGCTTCACTTGAGCCAGAGAGAAGTGCTGCTAGTTTTGAACAAAGCACTGTTTTGGTGGGCTGGTGGAAAAAGAAAAATAAAGAGGACTGCAGCTTGGGCCAGTTTTTCCATCTCTGGCAACTTAGTTGAGAGCTTTGAGGGGAGAGAGAGAGGTTAGGAAAGAGTATTGAGTTGAAAGTTGAAAGTTGAACTTGGGCATGAGAGAATTTGTCTTTTACTGAGAGCATGAAAGGGAAGCAGACAAGACATAAGAGCAGCATCTGCTTTCTTCTTTTCCCAAGTACTTGTCTTGTAAGAAAGGTTTCTTCTCTGTATGCCCCCAGTGTGGTGAAAAGAAGAGACCCCACTTGTTTTATAAACTTTAGGAAAATGACCCTAAATCTTAAGAAAGAAGAAATTATTCTCTCTCTCTCTCTCTCTCTCTCTCTCTCTCTCTCAGTGTGTGTGTGTGTGAGTGTGTGTCTGTGTGTGTGTGTGTGTGTGTGTGAGCACTTGCGAGTGTGGGTGTATGGATTTTGAACTAGTATGCAACAGTATCTTGTTTGAATCTAATAGCTAGATAATCATTAAAATATGGGCTATATTTATCCATTAGCATGACATCTTTCTGATTTTCTTGAGAGTACTAGCTTTCCTGATCCTTGCAAATGTGTTCATGAATAAGATTTTAGTAGAAGGTCCAAAAATGATAAACACAACTTTCGTTTTGCTTCATCTTTATTCTAATGGCATGTTTGTTTCCTGTCATTGGCTAGTAAGTGATAAAATGCAATTGGAGCAAAGCCATTTACGGTATTTGTTTGGGTCAAAAGTCTCAATATGCACTTGCAGGCTAAACAGTTAAATTTGTGATCATATAAATCCTACTTATAGCTCACTTGCAGTACAAACAGTTAATTTTGTGGTCATGCAAATCTGTATTGCAGGCAGTTAATTGTAATTAGATTAATACTTTTATTATTATATTAGTCTTTTAAATTATGAGATTTTTAATTATTATATTAAATTTAATTATTAGATTAAAGTTTTTATTAGTTATTCTAATAACTTTATTATTAGAATTTTATTACTAGATTAATAATATTTAATATAAAATTAATATTTTTATTATTAAATTATTTTTTTAATTTTGGAATCTAATATTTTTAGTTATTGAATTTAACAATATTTAATATTAGATTGCAATATTAAATATTTTTAATAATTAATATTAGATTACTATTAATATTTTAGTAATTTAATATTTTTATTTTTGATATTAATATTTTAGTATTTTTAATATTTAATATATAATATTTACATTTTTTATTATTTTACTATTTTTAATATTTAATATGTTTAAATCACCAGACAATTAGTTTTGTTGTCAACTTTTCACTTACGACGTACACATCACCAACCAAATATCGTAAAACAAAATATACTTTCCCATTTACAATTTCACATTACCAATTAAACACTGTAAAACGTATTTGCGTAAAACTCACTTACAATTTGTAAAAGAGTTTACCACTTACAGCAGCTAAACAGGCTGTAATGGTCAGTTTTTGACCTACACCAAGATCAAGACTTGTGTCTCATCTCATCAGAAACTCCCGAAGACAAACAATGAGGTATGCCAAGTAGAGCTTCTCCCTGACAGCATCGCCCATCTGTTCCTGACGTCACTCCTCCTTCTGAGGAATCAAATGACCCTGAGGACACTCTTCCTTCTGAGGAATCCACTGCCCTGGGACGCGCCTCCTTCTGAGAGGATCACCACTCCGAGATCAATCCTTCTCGTCCCGAGCAAGACGACTGCATGAGTCGACCTTATTGATATTCGCCTACATTCGTGGAGTCTGTTATGTCGCCATCTCATCCATATTTCAAACGTGCAATAACTCCTATTCCTATGCAGACTGTTACAGAAATTAGCAGGAGATCACTGCAGCAATCAAGAGCACAATCCTAGCCGTTACGAAAAATCTCAATATGCAAATCATGCAGTTACAGGAATCCGCATGACACACACTAGCTATAATGATTCTCAGGATATTTATACACTGGGAGGCAGACTTACGAAGAGGCTTTACTTATTGTACCAGAGAATAAAAACAGAGTTCTAGCTCTGTGGAGTTTAATGTAATCCTTTGAAAATAGTGAATTCTCTCTCCCTCCCTCCCTGTGGTTTTTCTCAAATTCGATTTTCACGTAAAATCATGTGTTTTTTTATTGTTTTATTATTCTCTCTCACAAATCTCATTACAAATTGAGTGTAAATAAATCCTATGAGGAATTTACCCCTATATTTTAGTGCTTTCGTTTAGTGCTGAGTTCCAACACTCAAGATCTCTGCCCCTGCCGAATCATTAATGGCCCCACGTAAGAGAGTCACTGACGGTGTAACTTTCAAAGGCAAGGCCAAAGCAACCATTAAGGGCATGACCCCCCAATCAACCAGCAATCAACTGCGCGTCGAGAACATCGACCCCATTTCACCGCAAAAACCGTCTCGGCCGCAAGAAGACCAGCTCTTTCAGATGCTCTACAAGATGAAGGAACATAAACATTCTGATCATGAGCAAGAATAGACGGCGCTCGAATGTGAAAATATCCTTCGAGAACAAGAGGAGCTGAAGCTGCTCAACCAACAACTCCAAACTCAAGTCACTGCTTTCTAGAACAACTCCGCGCGGGCAGAGGGCGACCCTAAGAGCTGGAGGTCCCCAAATCTCCACGCTCTCGATGAGCTAATCCAAAAGTGGATCATGGAGGCCAAGTTACCTCAACACCTAATCCCAACCACCCGCCTCCACGACTCCCCGTTTTCCAAGGACATCCATGATTGTGAGATTCTGAGAAAATTCTTGACTCCCACCTTTGATAGCTACACCGGAGCGAGCGATTCAGTTCAACACATCTGACACATCCAAAACAAAATAATGTTATGCTCTTGCAATGACCCGGTAACGTGTGCCTTACTTTCCCTTCAGGCCTAAGGGGCGCGTCATTAAAGTGGTTCTACTCTCTGCCACTGCGCTCTCTCCACAATTTCTTGGAGGTCACCGAGGTCTTCCTCACACAGTACGTAACTTGCTAAGAAGCCAAGAGGAGTAGCCACCACCTCCTCTCTGTCAGGATGAGGTCGGGAGACGGCCTCAAGTTCTATATCAATTTCTTCTAGAATCAGCTTACCAAGGTCTCCAACTGCGGCGAGGAGGTATCTAGTGGACTGCAGGTCACTCACCCTTTGTACAAGCACCTCCTGAAACACGTCGTCAAGATGAGCGAGTTCCTTTCTCGGGCACAACCATACATCCATCTCGAGGAGGCAATAAAGGCTTCCTCTAGCCACCCTACAAAACTAAGCGATTACGAAGTAAAGTCGAAGTTAATTCGCGAAGCTTCCAACCATGCTCCAGACCGGCATCGGGGGCAGCCTCCTTACAAGAAGCAGGTGCTTCCTATCCTTTTCCCAAGTCCACTTCAGAGCTACAAGCCAACTCAACACTTCACTCCATTAAAGTTTCTGATCAATAAAATGTTCAACACCTTCAAAGATCAGCTATGGGTCTGATGCCCGAAGCTGATCCAGCCCAATCCTTCACTGCCTGGGTTGAAGGAATATTGCTTCTACCACGACTGAAAGGGCACTATACCATCATTGTTGGGCCCTCTGAAGATACCAGAGAAGCTCATCCAGCAAGGCTTTCTCAAAAAGTATGTTCTCACCCCCTGGAGCAGAATGCAATTGACCAGTATAAGACGATCGACTAACTTTCCTACTTCCATACATAGAGCGTACACCTTTCTAATCATAATACCTTTATGTATCACATTTATGAGAAAAAATACTATTCAGTGCTTTACATTTTACAGCACAGTCACCCGTCCACACGCCACGCTGATCAGATATCTCCCACTCTGAGGCATCTAAGAAAACCCCCTGATGATGGGATGTGCCCCCACTCGTAGGCGGTTGCGCCCCAATGATGGGATGTGCCCCAACTCGAAGGTAGCCAAGAAAACCCCCTGTGATGGGATGTGCCCCCACTCGAAGGCGATTCCAACTTCCATCCATCCATACGCCCTGATGATGGGATTTCCCCCACTCGGAGGTGAAAATGTGATCTTCTGCTGATGGATGTGCTCCCACTCGGAAGTACGCCATAACTCACAAGTTGTCCACACCATATCATCCTCAAACCAGTGGGCAAGTTGAGGTTTCAAATAGACAAGTCAAGCTTATATTGGAGAAAACTGTGAGCCAAAACTGGAAAGATTGGTCCATCAAACTTGTAGATGCTCTATGGGCCTACAGGACCGCTTTCAAGACAATTCTAGGAATGTCTCCCTATA
The DNA here is from genome assembly GCA_038442645.1 of Agave tequilana. Taxonomy (NCBI): domain Eukaryota; kingdom Viridiplantae; phylum Streptophyta; class Magnoliopsida; order Asparagales; family Asparagaceae; genus Agave; species Agave tequilana. The sequence continues at coordinate 180,310 of JAVJIF010031331.1, forward strand.
GGTTAGTCTATGGCAAACCTTGTCACTTGCCCGTTGAGTTAGAGCACCGAGCCTTATGGGCAATCAAGCAGTTGAATTTCGATTTGACTAAGGCCGGTGACCTTCGGAAATTACAAATTTCCGAATTGGAGGAATTGAGAAATGAGGCCTATGAAAATGCTAGGATCACAAAGATAGAGTCAAGATTTTTCATAACAAGCACATTATCAGAAAGACCTTTGTTCCCAGACAAAAAGTCTTACTCTATAATTCTAGGCTTCATCTTTTTTCAGGAAAATTGAAATCGAGATGGACTGGGCCATTCGTTGTAAAAACCGTGTTTCCACACGGTGCAGTTGAGATCAGTGACCCCAAAAATGGAAATGACTTTAAGGTAAATGGTTAACGCCTTAAACCTTTCTTGGAATCGGTGCCGGTAGATGAAACGGTAATGGGTCTTTTTGACCCAGTGTATCGTTAACTTTCCTCCTTTCCATTTTATTTCATGCACTTATACATTTCTTTCATACATTGGGGACAATGCATGAGATAAGTGTGGGGGAGGGTTCTAACATGACTGATATAAAAAAAATGGATATATATAAATAAAAAAAACTTTTTGAAAGGGGTAGATAATATTTTGATATATTTTTTTTGTAAGCATTTAAGTCAATCTTAAGGAATAGGAGAATCATAATTAGGATTTCTTACACTTGGTCAAAATAAGATAACTTGTTTGATTTTTAGGGTCAGGAAGAAAATTTGGGAAAGTAATTTAGTCTTGATATTTACCTTGATGACATATGCACTCAAAATGCACTTACACACTTAGGGTTTAAAAACAGAGACTCTTATGCCTTATATAAAATAAAAAATAATATAAAAAAGTCTAATTATTGATTAGCTAGGTGCTTTGGCCTAAGCAAGCCTTAGTATTTATGCAAAAGATAATTAGATAAGTTAAAAAAAAGAAAAAAAATGTGTATCCTCTGATTAAGCTGGGTATTTATGCCTCATGAAGCATAAGTATTCACGCCTAAAAGGGGTACATCGTATAAATAAAAACCTTGGTTTCGTGGCCTTATCTGCTCGAGTGTTTAAGTCCTTAGGGGTGTTTTCTCACCTGGTGCCCTAAAACTGTCCGGTTTGGGTGTCACCGACTGAATGCTCTTTACATGGGCAGATTAGAAAGCCTAATGAAATTGAGGAATAAATTTCACCAAAAATAAATAAATATAAGGCATAGGAGTTAATGTTGAAGAACCCTTAGTAAACTTCACAGTCACGATGATGCATACGACTCAGGGTAAATTAATAGACTAGATGAGAAGTACAATTTGACTTCTTATTTTAATTGATGACATGTTTTTGAATAGAGACGAAGTTTAGGAATGAAAGATTTGATATTCCTATAAACTTATAGATTACTTAAGCTCTCACAAATATACTTCAGATATTCTCCCCTTATATAAAAAAATGCTTTTCGAAAATACTAACTTTTTTCTCTTTCTTTTGAATTTTGTGGGTGTAATCCGCTGAAAACCCTCACGAGACAAAACTCATCCTCTAGGGGTAACCTAGAGGTTTAATGGCTTGTTGCACATGCTCAGTGCAATCGAGTGACCTGCGAAAGTGGTCTAATAATTGATTCGAGTTAGTCTGATGTTTTGCTCGAGGGCGAGCAAAAGATAAGTGTGGGGGTGTGATTTGTCACATACATTGCATTTATATTGTCACTTTACCACACTTGTTAGCTAATAAATTCTATTAATAAGTTGTCTTTTTCTTTGCTAAATGTAGGCCCACTTGCTTAAAGGAAAAAAAGGAGAACAAGCCCAAAAGCCCACCAATTTCTGAATTAATTCAGAATAAATTCGAAGTGAAGAAAGCTGGGATAAATCTTGGCAAATCAAGAGGTTGAGAAAAATTCTCCATGAATCGAGTGGTTGAAGCCACAGAATCAAGGCTGTTTTGTCAACAGTTGGGAGCAGAAACCAGAAATCCAGAAGCATATACGCGACCAACATCAAAGCAGGGAGCTACCCCCTTTGGTGTGGCCACGTGGCCACACCAGGGCCGCGGAAACGCGGCCCAAGCCGCGTTTCCGCGGCACAACAGAGTCTGTTGGGGGAGTGTTTGCTCCCCCAATCTTCCCGGGATTCGCCTCCTTTGGTTTTTGGCTATAAATACCTCTTTCAGCAGAGAAAAATGCAGCGAAGACTAGGATTAAGTTTTACATTTATTTTTTTAGGATTTAGGCTTTGTGTTAGCTAGAACGAAAGTTGTAATCTTGCTTTTTAAGTTGTAGTCCAGTTTCAAAAACTTGTGAGAGAGAGGACTGAGAGCTTGTACTTGAAGGTTGAAGTGACAGCAATACAAAAGTCGAGCCAATTTCTCTTCCAATTGCAGTACGGTATGGGTTGCTTTATGTCTTTGTTTTCCTCTTCGTTTTCCATGAATAACTAAACATTTTCTCTGGGCTTGCTATCGAACTCTCTCGTTCTTCTTCTCTTCTGTTTTTAAAAGAAAAAGACCAGATGACTCATATGAATGCCTCACTTAAAAGCCTTTCTTTTGAGTGTTCTTGAAGGCACATGAGGATGGGTTTTGATAGTTGAATGCACAACTCTTTCATGAACTTCTCTCGAATCGTTTTTAATTCATTCTTGTTTCTTCGCGCTTGCTGTTTTAACATTCGATTCCACGATTTCTTGAAGAAAAAGACTCAACTTTCCTAACATCTTATGTGCTTTACTTAAAGCTTTCCAAAAGACAACTCTAAGTGTTGCAAATGATCATTTGAGGGACTTAACTTTTTAAGAGAAGAATGAACAATTGAGTAGTGAGATAGTGAGCCCAGACTTTCTCTATTAATACAAACAACAAAGCAATTTCCAAGTTTTATAAATCACTTTCTCTAAAATCTTTTCTGAAAGTTGCAATTTTTCTTTCATTCACCTCTTTTTTCCATTCTCTTTTTCCTAAAAAACGAACACAACTTCTTGTTTCTAAATATTCACCGAAAAGCTTCCATCGCATCCCTCCTTGTGGACACGACCCGTTAGCCACAAGCTACACGGTATATTCTTAACTCATTGATTGTTTCTTTTATTTTTAGCAATCAATCGCGTCTGTACACTCCTACAGGGATGTGCCCCCGTGGAAGTGTTAAAGCAGACATGTCTATGAGCCTTTCTCGGTAGTCCTACTGGAGCCGAAATCCCTACTCAGAGTCCTCCGCTCTGCTGCAGGGATGTGCCCCTCTCAGAGCACCTGATCTTTCGCTGATGAGATGTGCCCCCACTCGGAGGATCACGTATGTATACTCCTAGACGGGATATGCCCCTGCGTGAAATGTTAACACACATGCTTACGGACTTTTATTGGTAGTTACCCTCCATTGTGGGATTTCTTCCACTCGGAGTCTCCCACCTGTTGTAGAGATGTGCTCCCTCTCATAGCCCGTTTGTTCCGCTAATGGGATGTGCCCCCACTTAGAACAGACATACCTACAGGCTTCTCTTATCTGAACCTACGAGTGGATGAACCCCGGTAGTTTCCCTTTATCGGGTTCTTTCTATATTCTGATGATGGGATGTGCCCTCACTCGGGAGACAACTCCGTTGATGGGATATCTCCGCACGAGAGGACAACTCCGTTGTTGGTCTTGCTCTCATATTGGATGTACTAGATCATCGACTGGGTAGGGGCCCCTATCCAGGACAGACACATCCAACCTATTGCGGAGATTTTCCCCATCTCAGACCAATTTTTGCATGTACCATCGGACTATGGCTATATACGAGATCAGGTAAATTTATGAGGGTTTTCTTGTTTGGATTATCCCATCGACATATCGATTTCATATAGTCATACTCCAATAATTCTTCCTAGGACGTGACACTACGGGTATAACTTTCCGACAACGAGGACCTCAGGTATGATTTAAAGTTTAAGTATGTTTGATATGTCTAGAGGCAACCTGGGTTGTCTGCTCGGGCAATGGTGACATGAGATATATAGTATATCTATGAGGGTTTCCTTGTTTGGATTATTTCCTCAATGTATTAATCTCGTGAATTCATAAACTAAGCTCATACAACTCATTTTGCCTACACATGCGTCTAACACTATTTAATATCTCAATGCATGATTGTATGCATGTCTTAACGATTTTCATGCAGTGCATACGCCCTGATGATGGGATTCCCCCTACTCGGAGGCGAAAATATGATCCTTCGCTGATGGGATGTACCCTCACTCGGAGGATTGCGTCTGTACAATCCTAGAGGGGATGTGCCCCCGCATGAAAGTGTTAACGCAGACGTGCCTCTGGGCCTTTCTCAACAGTCCTATGAGAACCGAAGTCCTCCGTTGCGGGACTTCCCCCGCTCGGAGATCGGACTCTGTTACAGGGATTTTTCCCTCTCAGAGGCCCCGACTTCGCAGCTTCTTGACGGGATGTGCCCCCGCTCGAAAACAAACGTGAATCCAACTTCGTTGTAGGAATTTCCCCCTCTCAGAGGCTCAATCCTTAGCTGGGATTTTTCTCACTCGGAGATGAGACTTACAAGTATTGCTGTGGGATAAACCACTCGGGAACTACGCACCAAACCAAGTTTCAAACATCTCGGAGTCAAAGCAAATTTCTCCCAACAGACATCCAATTCCAAACAAAACAATCGCAAGACAGAGCATACAAGATTTAAAAAACCACTTTCATTGCAAAAGTCATTGCTTTTATTATAAAAATTTTCGATTACATCCATTCAAACACAATCGATTACATCTAACAAGAGTGACAAGAGGTCTATCACACATTTATGTTTGCTGTTTAAAAAAAATATATAGATAAACCAATCTTGACTCAAAACTCGCTAATCAAGCTCCTGATGCTGAAGCTAATAAAGATCCGCCAATCGGAAAACACTTCGCACATGCGCAATCATGTTGTTGACGCCTCAATCCCAGGGAGGTTCTTTCGCAAAAAGATAGGAGATTTCCTAAATGAGGAATCATCTCCTCCCTTCCAACCAGAACATGCCTCCAAGACAACCAGACGATTCCGTCTAGGACGTGCAAGAACGTGATGATATCACATCACGGGCCTCCATCCCGAGCAAGTGGTCAGAAGCCTCGAAAACATGGACACCTCGTCGTCACAGGTCATCCACCCGTGCTTCCTTCCCAGGCCTCACCTTAAAAAATGAGTCTCCTAGTGCGAGGACCACGGGATCTGGCCTAGAGTGAAGATTGCAAGACATGAAAGACAGCGATAGGATCAGAACCCATCACCGCTGCCATCCGAGCAAGAACTCACTCCAGTCATACCCACCACAAGGGGAAGATATGCTTGAGCAAATCAAGTCAGAGCTTGAGCCCAATCGATCTCCCTTGGCGACGGGGCCTCATCACTAAAATCGAAGTGACATGACAAGGTCATCACGAAAACTGACGTGACGCTCCGCCATCTCTACCATCTCCATTCTCTCCCTCTCCTTCCTCCATCAGACGAAAAATAAGAGCGACATTGCAATCAACTAGAAAAAAGAATTTAGGAGGCAAAGAACTCTTGAGAAGATGAGCCAACTACATCACAAAAATTTAAGTGATGTGATAAGGTTATCACGAAAACTGATGTGATGCTTCGCCATCTCTATCATCTCCATCCTCTCCCTCTCCTTCCTCCATCAGACAAAGAAGAAGAGCGACATTGCAATCTACCAGAACAAAGAATTTAAGGGGCAAAAAAAACTCTTGAGAAGATGAGCCAACTATTTCCAGGATCCTTCTTATTTATAGGTGAAGAGCGTCATCTCATATTCAAATTTCAATCATATTCGAGAGTCAGTTTGCATCTCAGATTTTTCGGCATGACAAATCCATCGGATACGATCTGCCTCAGCCATGCGATCTCATCCATCATAAAGTTAGGATTTCGGTCATTAATTTGTCAGTTGTTTTCACCCACTTCAGTTTTCAAAGAGGCTTCAGAATACGAAAAGGTATTTTGACCAGTCCCTTCAGAGTACAAGCGACGCCTCAACTTCTCGAACCAGAGCCAAACCAGTTCTCTCCACTCTTTCTCCTTGGAGCTTGGAGAAAGAGGAAGCGGAGGGGCATCTGTAATGGACAGTTTCTGACACCAAGATCAAGACATGGGTCCCATCTTATCAGAAACTCCCGAAGACAGATAACATGATATGCGAAGCAGAGCAACCATAAGAGCATCACCCAGCTGTTCCTGAGGTCACTCCTCCTTTTGAGGAATCAACCCCAAGGACACTCTTCCTTTTGAGGAATCCACTACCCCGGGGACGCGCCTCCTTCCGAGAGCATCACCACCCCGAGATCAATCTTTTTCGTCCTGAGCAAGACGGCGACATCAACCAACCTCATTGATAGCTGCCTATATTCATGGAGTCCGTTATGCTGCTAGCTCATCCATGTTTCAAACATGCAACAACTATCCCTATGCAGACTGTTATAGAAATTAGCAGAGATCACTCCAGTAATCAAGAGCACAATCTCAGCCGTTACGAAGATATCTCAACGTGCAAATCATGTAGTTATAGGAATCTACATGACTCGCACCAGCTATAATGATTCTCAGGGTATTTATACACTGGGAGGTAGACGTAAGAAGAGGCATTACTTATTGTACCAGAGATTAACAACAGAGTTCTAGTTCTGTGGAGTTCACTGTAATCTTTTGAAAGTAGTGAAATCTCTCCCCCCTTCCCGTGGTTTTTCTCAAATTGGGTTCCACGTAAAATCATGTGTCTTTGCATTGCTTTATTATTCTCTCACAAATCTCATTACAAATTAAGTGTAGATAAATTTCTCTGAGTAATTTACCCCTACATATTGGTGCTTTCATTGATAGCTGAGTCCCAATACTCAAAATCTCTCCCCTCACAAACCCTCCTCAAAAAGCCCTGCGGAATCAATATTGGCCCCACACAAGATTATCATTGACGGTACAACTTTCAAAGGCAAGGCCAAAGCAATTGCTGAGGGCATGACCACTGAACCAATTAGCAATCAACCGCCCGTTGAGGACACCTACTCCATCTCACCGCAAGAACCGTCTCAGCCACACATAGACCAACTCTTTCAGATGCTCTACGAGATGAAAGAGCAAATGAAAGAACAACACCAGCAGTCTGATCGTGAGTGAGAACAAATGGCCCTCGAATGTGAGAACATCCTTCGTGAACAAGAGGTTGCTCAACCAACAGCTCCAAACCCAACTCGCTGCCCTCCAGAACAACTCCGCGCTGGCAGAGGGCGACCCTGAAAGCGAGAGGTCCTCAAATCTCCACGCCCCCTCGACGAGCTAATCTAAAAGCAGATCGTGGAGGCCAAGTTACCTTAGCACCTGATCCCAACCACTCGCCTTCATGACTCTTTGCTTTCCAAGGACATCCAGGAGAGTGAGCTTTTGAGAAAATTCTTGACTCTCACCTTCGACAGCTACACCAGAGCGAGCGATCCAGTCCAACACAGCCGACACTTCCAAGAAAAAATGATGCTCTACTCCCGCAATGACTCAATAATATGCCTTACTTTCCCTCCAAGCCTGAGGGGCACAACATCAGGTAGTTCTACTTCTTACCACTGCGCTCTCCACAACTTCTCGGAGGTTACTAAGGCCTTCCTCACACAGTACGCCACTCGTCAAGAAGCCAAGAGAAGTAGTCACCATCTCCTCTCCTTCAGGATGAGGCCGGGAGATAGCCTCAACTCCTACATCAATTTCTTCTAGAACCAGCTTACCAAGGACTCCAACTATGATGAGGAGGTATCTGCACTCGCATTCATCAGTGGACTCTAGGTCACTCACTCTCTGTACAAGCACCTCTTGAGGCACGTCTCCAAGATGAGCGAGGTCCTTTCCCGAGCACAATCATACATCCATCTCGAGGGGGCAATAAAGGTTTCCTTCAACCACCTTACAAAACTAAGCGATGACGAGATAAAGTCGTTTTCCAACCACGCTCCAGACCGGCATCGGGGGCAGCCTCCTTACAAGAAGCAGGCGCTCCCTGTCCTCTCCCCGAGTCCACTTCATAGCTACAGGCCAACTCAACACTTCACTTCATTAAAGCTTCCGATCAATGAAGTGTTCAACACCTTCAAAGATCAACCATAGGTCAGACGTCTGAAGCCGATCCAGCCCCATCCCTCACTGCTTAGGTCGGAGAAGTACTGCTCCTATCACGACTGCAAGGGGCAACAGACCATCCATTGCTGGGCCCTCCGAAGATACCTGGAAGAGTTCATCCAGCAAGGCTTTCTCAAGGAGCACGTTCTAACCCCTGAGGCGATTTCCCGGCAGCCAAATACACAACCTCTCGGGAAGCAGAATGCGGTCAACCAGTATAAGACGATCCACTGACTTCCTTTCTTTCATACATAGTGTATACCCTTTCAATCTTACCTGTATGTATCGCATTTATGAGAATAAAATACTATTCAGTGTTTTAATTTTGCAGCACAGCCGTCCGCCCACACGCCACGCTGAGTTCCGACGTACATCCAGCCATGTGTCACGATGATGGGATGTCCCCTCACTCGAAGGTAGCCAAGAAAACTCCCCGATGATGGGATGTCCCCACTCGGAGGCAGTTTCGACTTCCATCCGTCCATACGCCCCGATGATGAGATTTCTCCTACTCGGAGGAGAAACTGATATCTTTCGCTTGTGGGATGTGCCCCCACTGGAGGATCGCGTATGTACACTTCTAGATGGGATGTGTCCCCGTGTGGAAGTGTTAACGTAACATGCTTACGGGTCTTGCTCGGTAGTCCTAGGGGAGCCAAAATCCTTCGTTGTGGGATTTTCCCCACTCGGAGTCACCCGCTCTGTTGCAGGATGTGCCCCCTCAGAACACCCGATCTTTCGCTGATAGGATGTGCCCTCCTTGGAGGATCGCGTCTGTATACTCCCAGACAGGATGTGCCCCCCGCGTGAAAGTGTTAACGCAGATATGCCTACATGCCTTTCTCAGTAGTCCTACGGGAACCGAAACCCTCCGTTATGGGATTTCCCTAACTCGAAGTCCCCCACTCAGTTGTAGGAGCAAATTCCTCTCAGAGCCCTTGTTTTTTTCTACAGATGTGATGTGCCCCCACTCGTAACAAAAAAGTCTACGGGCTCCCCTTGTCTAAACCTAGGGGCGGATGAACCCCCGATAGTTTCTCTACCGGTTCTTTTCATATTTCGATGATGGGATGTGCCCCCACTAGGGAGACAGCTCCGTTGACAGGATATCCCCTGCACGAGAGGACAATTCCGCTGTTGGTCTTGCTCCCACGTTGGAGGTACTGGATCGTCGATCGGGTATGGGCCACTATCCGGGATAGACGCATCCAACCTATTGCCGGGATTTACCCCACCTCAACTAATTTTTGCATGTACCACCAGACTATGGTTATATACGGATCAGGTATATCTATGAGGATTTTTTTTGTTTGATTATTATCTCGACGTATCGATTTCATATGGTCATACGACTAATACTTCTCCCGAGGATGTGACCCTACAGGTATAACTTCCCGACAACGAGGACCTCAGGTATGATTTAAAGTTTGAGTATGCTTGATCTGTCTAGTGGCAACCCGGTTATGTCTGCTCGGACAATGGTAACATGAGATATAGGTTATATCTATGAGAGTTTTCTTGTTTAGGTTATCCCCTCAACGTATAAATCTCGTGAACTCGTAAACTAAACTCATACAACTCGTTTTGTCGCACTTGCATATAACACTCTATTTAATGTCTCATTGCATGATTGTATGTACTAATGATTTTCATTCAGTCCATACGCCGTGATGATGGGATTTCCCCTACTCAGAGGTGAAAATATGTACACTCCTAGACAGGATGTGCCCCGACACGGAGAATCGGGCTTGTACACTCCTAGACAGGATGTGCCCCTGCGTGGAAGTGTTAACGCAGACGTGCCTACGAGTCTTTCTCGGCAATCCTATGGGAACCGAAATCCTCCATTGCGAGATTTTTTCGCTAGGAGACCGGACTCTTTTTCAGGGATTTGTCCTTCTCAGAGGCCCGACTTCGTAGCTCCTTGACGGGATGTGCTCCCGCTCGGAAGCAAATACGAATCCAACTCCGCTGTAGGGATTCCCCCCTCGGAGGCTCAATCTTTAGCTGGCCTACTTGGAGACGAGACTTACATGTACCGTTGTGGGATAAGCAACCACTCGGGAACTGCGCGCCAAACTAAGTTCCAAACATCTCAGAGTCAAAGCAAATTTCTCCAAGTAGACATCCAATTCCAAACAAAACAATCGCAAGACAAAGCAGGTAAGATCTACACAAACACTTCCATTATAAAAGTCAATACTTTTATTATAAAAATTTCTGATTATATTCATTCAAATACATACTTGGTTACATCTAACAAGAGTGACACGAGATCTATCATATATTTATATCTGCTTTTTTTAAAAGAAATACAGATAATCCAATCCTGAATCAGACTCGCCAACCAAGCTCCTGGTGCTGAAGCTGAAAGTACACATAGAGGGGGGGTGAATAGGTGTAAGACTAATCTAATGACAAATAATGCAGAATTTAAAGCTAATTGCAACACACTTAGTGCAACCAAAGAGTGTAGCCGAATTTCTGGTGAAGGGCTCTAGACTAACTCCTCATGATTTCTCTGAATAAGAGTTGAAGTGTTATATAAAGCTCTCTTGGTTTAACACAAGTATGGCGCACAAACAAACCCAGACATATATAAGATATGAGCAATATGATGCAATGCACAATGAGAGAGAGAGAGTTAAGAGATAGTGGATCAAACGCAAACACAAAGATATGTTTCGAGGTTCGAGCCACTGCTCTACGTCCCCGCCTTCACACAGAAAGATTTCCACTATAGCGTCCACATAGGACTTCCCACACAGGGAACCTCCACTGAGGATTTGGGTAATACAGACCGGGAGTACACAAGTCCTCTCTCCAACAATACAACCTCTACACAAGAGGCAAGACACTACACAAATCACCTCTACACTTAGAGGGATGGGCACTTAGCCAAACAATTATCAACCTCACACAAGAGGGATAAGGCTCAAAACCACATATCCAACAATCACCTCTTTATTAAGAGGGATACCAACACAACCTCCACACCACCTCTCACTAGAGGGGTAACAACACAATCACCTCTCACTAGAGGGATATCAAAAAGTAAGGAGGGTTTACAACACTTGGTGGTATCAACAACCATAAACCAATTTTCTCACAAAACTAGATCCTCATAAATAGGATAGGTAGGTAGCTCAAATGTGAGAATTTAATGTGTTTTGAACAAAGAAAACCACTTGGGAAAATCTCCAAATAGATATTGAAATTTAGATCAAAAATCAATTCCCAAAAGACTCTATTTTCTTTGAAATTCTAACACTTTAAAAACAAATATAAATAAAACTTTTAAACCCCAAAAACTCTTGCTGAAAAACACTTGAAGAATAAGAATTTTTGCTCTTGAAAATCTTCGCTAAAACAGCCTAAAGAAGTAGGTATTTATAGCCCAAAACTAAATCTTCCTGTTGGCAGCAGCAAAGGGTAATTCTGCCCTTCCGGTCGGCCGGCCAACGGTCACATTTCTGACCGTCGACTGCCCGATCGATCGGCCCCACCCGATAGTGGGGTGCTCTCAGTTGGTCGACCGGCCAAGTGGGCTGGCCATGTGCACTCCTCGTGCACATCGGTCGATCGTTCCGGTCGACCGACCACTGGTCCGATCCGGCTAGTGTGTCAGGGCTGGGAGTTATAGGATAGAAAAACTTGTCTTTTTAATTTCAAATAAATCCCATAAAATCACATAAATTTCATAAAAATAAGTTCTTATAAGATCTTTGAATTACAAATATGTGTGATAAAAATTCAACACATATTATAAACAATTTGAACTATTTTTGTGATATTGAAATTTGGCTTAAATATAAAATCGGTATTTTTCGAAAATCAAACTTTGAAATAGAAATCTTATTTTTCTAAAACACATGTAAATACAAAAACATGATATTGAAACAACTTTGAAGCATATTGTATATGGATAAAATCTAATATACATGAAAAATATTATATCTATATTTTTTACATGAAATCCAATATCGGTTAAATCGAAAAATAAAACCAAATAAACTTTAAACTTGTGTGTGTATGTGAACTTGAGCATATCAACACTATCTAATTTTTACAAGAGATATAATCAATCTAAACTAAACAAACCGAGGTCTTCTTGTAGAACTCCTTCTATAAGTAGACTCGATCCAAACACAATCTAACGAGCTTGACTCCAACCGAGCATAGATGCGATATTGACGCTCGAGCTCTTAAATCAACATGTGAAAGCTCCAAGACACTTTTGTTGAAGCTAATCACCTACTAATATCTTGATCAAATATCTGAAACTAAATATCACAAGATTATTAGTAAATTATAACTACATGAGTTAATCATCATCAAAACTAGAGTGAAGGGCCTCTGAGCGAACAATCTCCCACTTTTTGATGATGACAAAACTCATGAGTTATATATGCCTAACTCATGCATAGCAATAAACATAAAGATATGTAATGAATGCTCAAAATAAACATGCATAAGTGAAGAATGCTTCTCCCTTTTTGCATAAACAAAAACATATATGCTCGATACCAATTTGTAAAATAAACATGCATATATAATATCATTGTTAAGTAAACATTCATATAAAGTCAGAATCATTCTCTGAATTTCTCTCCCCTTTTTGTCAATCATCAACAAAGGTGTGAAAACAAATCAAACAATAAAGATATATATGCGATATATATAGTCATATGAAAAGAGATGACTAAACTCTAATCACATAAAGCATAATATGCACTGTATAAAAGGAGATGTGAAGCTCCTACTATACACGTGTACTACATACCAAAAAAAGGCCAATCACTTCAATATGACATACACTCAACATGAATCTATATATAGAGATGTTAAGCTTCCCTTGCATATAAGCAATACAAATAAAACATTATGATACCAATTGAAAAATATATCAATTTAGGATGAAGGTATACATCAAAGCATCATGATACCAATTTATGATACCAATGAAAAATAAACAAAACATTTTAAAGATACCTATTGAAAGTAAACAAAATTTTGAGATACTAAAAGATACCAATGTGAAAATATCTTGATACCAATTTAAAAAAATCTTTTAAATTTTGATACCAATAGAAAATGACACATAATATATTTTTGATACCAATTGAAATATATATATATATATATATATATATATATATATATATATATATATATATATATATATATATATATATATATAGGAAATCTTGATACCAATTTGAAAGTAACAATCAATTTTAAAGTAACTTGATACAAAAAAATAATGTCTTGTAAGTTTTTGATACCAATTGAAAGTAAAAACCAAATTGATTTAGGTAAGAATAGCTCATATCAATATAGATAGTAATGTAAAATGAAACACGATACCAATATTGAAAATGTTAGCATATACCAAAACAAAGTATTTTTTATCATAAAGAATGGGAGTAAGATATCAATTGAAAATGAAATCTATTGAAAGATACCAATTTGAAAGATAAAACATGAATTTTCTCCCCCTTTATGAAATACCAATAAAAATCATGCATAATCTTGTATAAGATACTAATTGAAGAATAATTGACATTAAGGAGTAAAGCAAGCTTAGCATAAATATAATTTGTGCTTTAAGATGTAAAGATATATTAAGCACAATTAAATCACATATATATGTATGAAAAAGTAAATATCAATCAAAATTGATACTATTTGAAAGTTGAAGCATACATATATAGAAAACATATAAGTATACAAAATAAATATCAATTGTGATACCAATTGTAAACACAATGAGGATCAAGTGTATAACTCATAAATATCTTCCTTTTCATGCACATGTTAAAAAGATTTTCAATTAGGCTCACAAGGCATGGTCGCCCATCTGTCCGCCCTTCGATGGAAGGGGTTTTCAAAAATAAGTTTTGAAAATAATTTCGACAAGTTTGAAAACTCTTCCAAAATGAAGAAACATGCAACTAGTTTTATGATAAACTAGAAAATTAGTACGAAATCCTTCAAGTAAGGAATAAAATAAGAATATTTTTCATGAAAACATGTAAGTCACACGATCATGGACACTCAAAGTCTATAAAGCACATATAAAGCTCATGAAAAAACAATAATCATGAGTAAATAAGAATAATGTGAGTGTAAGAATCATGTAATCACAAAATTATGAGAATAGGCAATTAAGCTCAATATGAAGTTCCTTTATAAACATGAAAAACATGAAAATCTAATTTTAAAAAAAAATAATACTAACTCCAAGGCATATGTATGTTTTGTCTAAATCTAAAGGTATACATACACATCCCTAAACACAAATGAATCCATAATAGGAATTTGCATTAAAAGCAAATGACTCAAGGGTATACATGTATATCCAATAGTTTTGACAAAATTAACATATACATGAAACTAAACACATGAAAACATGTACAAAATGGGAATACAAGTTTGAAATGCATGAATCATCAAAAATAGGCTATGCTAGTACATCTAATGGGTACAAATGAGCAATTAAGTACAAACATATAATAATCAATTTGTGGCTCACTAGTTGTACAAGTATATACACAAGTTTTAATGAGGGTTACATTTAAACATGTAATCAAAATATGAAGCACAAAAAAAATCATAAACCTAAACCAAAATGATCATTATATGAATGCACATGTCTTAGAATAAGGATATACACAATAGTTAAACTAAAGTGAGAACACAAAAGTAATAGTCCATATAAACATGGGTGTATCTCAAATACTAATCATGTATATTTGAAGTCTAATTAACATGACATTTAACATAATAATCATAAAAACACCAAAACATGCTAAAGTCAACAATATGCAAGCATGTAAACTAAATGGGAGTAAGAGATAGTTACCAAAACCAAGAAGGCTCATCTCTATATCTCCAAACAATGGTGGTCCTCCCACCAAACTCTCCTTGAAAGTGATGCATCCAAATTGTCACCGTTTAGCTCGGAACGCATTCACCTCAAGGCACTAACGCCTCTCACATCATGTGAGAGCCCACACCTACATCAAATGAAATATGAGTGGCTTTTGGTACCCATACTCTTTTGGGTCCATGGGGATTAGCTCCTTTCCTAACCCAAACAAATCTATTTGCAAAGTTTGAATCATTAATTCTATCAAAGCAAAATTTTGCAAGTGGCCCTTACGTCCACAATGTGTACAAGTGTACACGTGAGCATACATGAAATCATGTGTGTGAGCATGATGAGCATGTGTATGCCGTGTATGGTGTGCATGCATATGAGGAGTATGTTTCTTGCGAAATATGGATTCCAACCGTGTGTGGTTCATGGCACATTGGCTCAAAGTGGAGCCAAAACAATCAACACTCTTCTTTAATATGGATATATCATTTTCAATAATGGAAGAAGAGGTGGAGCATGCAATAGGTATGCTAGATGATGCAGCTACACTAGCATGACAAACATGAATATCTAAATCATTTTTCAAAGAAATATTTTCATTAGAAATCAAATCCAATTTCTTTGAAATAGAAATAATTTTTTTTCAAAGAATTATTTTCTTTTAAAATAAAAACAAGTTTTGAAGATAGAACTTCATTTTTCTTCAAAACTTCATCACAATCATTTTTACTTTTTAAGATTTCATTTTCTTTTAGGGCAAGTTCAAGTTGGGATTTCAAAGAGTCCCTCTCATTTGAATTTCATCCCTCTCTTGCAAAAGAACATCAAGTTTAGAAGACAAATTTTTATTTTCTTCTTTTAATGCAAAGCTTTTCTTTTTCAAGAGTTGGTATTTTTCTAATAGTTTTTCACAAACAATAGATAGGTCTTCATTTAAAGCATCGGTATCAATATGATCATCGCCGGAAGAACTAGCACTATCATCTAGTTGAGTTTTCGAATATACCTCAAGGGAGTCATTCCCTTGGACCATGTAGCAATGTTCGGATTCTCCTCCACTAGATTCCTCCTCCACAATGTTTTGGCGTTTGAAGCTTTAGAGAGGTCAAGGTGTTCCACACTGCAAAGGCGGAATCACAATGAGAAACTATACGCAAATATTCTTTGCTAAGAGTGCTTCTAAGTGCCTCGAGGGCTTCTGCATTGGCCTTTATATGCTTGCTGTTACCAAGATGAGATTTCTTAATAGCGGCAAGGAAAACATGCAATCCTAGGGTTTTTAGTTACATACTCATCCTATGCTTCCACATATTGATGTTAGACACATCAAACATGGGAGGAGCAAGATAATCGAAGAGTGTGTGTAAATAAATAAGTGTGCAAAAGCAAATACTAGATTTGCTAACCAAGATCTTACTCCTAGGTGGTTAAACCTAATATCAGGAGCGTAGGCTCTGATACCAATTGAAAGTACACCTAGAGAGCGGTGAATAGGTGTAAGGCTAATCTAATGACAAATAATGCGGAATTTAAAACTAATTGCAACACACTTAGTGTAACCAAAGAGTGTAGCCGAATTCCCGGTGAAGGGCTCTGGACTAACTCCTCTTGATTCCTCTGAATAAGAGTTGAGGTGCTATATGAAGCTCTCTTGGTTTAACACAAGTATGGCACACAAACAAACCAAGCATATATATGATATGAACAATATGATGCAATGCACAATGAGAGAGAGAGAGTTAAGAGATAGTGTATCAAACGTAAACACAAAGATCTGTTCCGAGGTTCGAGCCACTGCTTTACGTCCCCGCCTTTACACAGAAGGATTCCACTATAGCGTCCACACAGAATTTCCCACATAGGGAACCTCCACTGAGGATTTGGGTAATACAAATCGGGAGTACACAACTTCTCTCTCTAACAATACAACCTCTACACAAGAGGTAAGGCACTACACAAATCACCTTTACACTTAGAGGGATGGGCACTTAGCCAAACAATTATCAGCCTCACACAAGAGGGATAAGGCTCAAAGCTACAACTCTAACAATCACCTCTTCACTAAGAGGGATACCAACACAACCTCCACAATCACCTCTCACTAGAGAGATATCACAAAGTAAGGAGGGTTTACAACACTTGTGGTATCAACAACCACAAACGAATTTTCTCACAAAACTAGATCATAATAGATAGGATAGGTAGATAACTCAGGTGTGAGAATTTAAAGTGTTTTGAATAAATAAAATCACTTGGGAAATCTCCAAATAGATATTGAAATTTAGATCAAAAACTAATTCCCAAAAGACTCTATTATCTTTGAAATTCCAACACTTTGAAAACAAATATAAATAAAACTTTTGAACCCCAAAAACTCTTGCTGAAAAACACTTGAAGAATAGGAATTTTTGCTCTTAAAAATCTTCGCTAAAACAACCAAAGAAGTAGGTATTTATAGCCCAAAACCAAATCTGCTCATTGACAACAGCAAAGGGCAATTCTGCCCTTCGGTCGACCGGTCAACGGTCACATTTCTGACCGTTGTGCCTGCGATCGACCACCCGGTCGACCGTGCCTAGCCAACGGTCGACCTGCCCCCACCCGAGAGTGGGGTGCTCTCAGTCGGTCAACCGCGGGTCGATCGGCCAAGTGGGCTGGCCATGTGCACGTCCTCGTGCACATTGGTCGACCGTTCCGATCGACTGACCACTGGTCCAGTCGACCACCAGTGTGTCAGGGCTGGGATTTATAAGATAGAAAAACTTATCTTTTTAATTTCAAATAAATCCCATAAAATCACATAAATTCACAAAAATAAGTTTTTATAAGATCTTTGAATTACAAATATGTGTGATAAAAATTCAACACATATTATAAACAATTTGAACTATTTTTGTGATATTGAAATTTGTCTTAAATACAAAATCGGTATTTTTCAAAAACCAAACTTTAAAATGGAAATTCGTTTTTTCCAAAACACATGTAAATACAAAAACATAATATTGAAACAACTTTGAAGCATATTGTATATAGATAAAATCCAATATACATGAAAGATATTATATCTATGTTTTTGACATGAAATCCAATGTCAGTTAAACTGAAAAACAAAACTAAATAAACTTTAAACTTGTGTGTGTATGTAAACTTGAGCATATCAACACTATCTAATCTTTACAAGAGATCTAAACAATCTAAACTAAACAAACCGATGTCTTCTTGTAGAACTCCTTCTATAAGTAGACTCGATCCAAACACGATTCAACGAGCTTGACTCCACCGAGTACTAGATGCGATCTTGACGCTAGAGCTCTTGAATCAACATGTGAAAGCTTCAAGACACTTTTATTGAAGCTAATCACCTACTAATATCTTGATTAAATATCTGAAACTAAATATGACAAGATTATTAGTAAACTATAACTACATGAGTTAATCATCATCAAAACTAGAGTGAAGGGTCTCTGGGCCAACAGAAGCAAACAAAGATCTGCCAATTAGGAAATGCTTCGCATAGGCGCGATCCTATTCACGCCTTCTCTCATAGATCTCGAGGAATCCCAGGGAGGTTTCTTCGCAAAAAAAATTCTAAATGAGGAATCATCTCCTCCATTCCAATCAGAACACGCCTCCAAGGTAGCAAGACGATCCTATCCAGGATGTGCAAGAATGTGATGATATACTTCACGGGCCCTCTATCCCGAACAAGTGGCCAGAAGCCTTGAAAGCATGGACACCTCGTCATCACAGGTCATCCACTCGTGCTTCCTTCCCAGGCTTTGCCTTCAGAGAAGAGTCTCCTAGTGCGAGGACCGCGTGATTTGGCTTAAAGTGAAAACTATAAGACATGAAAGACATCCACCACTGCTGCTACTTGAGCAAGACCTCACTTCAGCCATACCCATCACCAGGGGAAGATATGTTTAAGCAAATCAAGTCAGAGATTGAGCCCAAACGATCTCTCCTGGCGGCGGGGCCTCAGCACAAAAACTAAAGTGACGTGACATGGTTATTGCGAAAATCGATGTGAAGCGTTTGCTATCTCCACCATCTCCATCCTCCCCTCTCCATTCTCCATCGGACGAAAAGAAAAGCGACATTGCAATCTACTAGAACAAAGAATTTAGGGGACAAAGAACTCTTGAGAAGATGAGCCAACTACTTTCAGAATCCTCTCTATTTATAGATGAAGTCGAAGCGTCTCATGTTCAAATTTCAACCACATTTGAAGAGTCCATTTGCAGCTCGGATTTTTCGGCATGACAAATCTGCCGAATGCCTCGGCCACACGATCTCACCCATCATGAAGTCAGGATTCGGTCATTAATTTGTCAGCTGTCTTCGCCCACTCCAGTTTCCAAAGAGGGCTTAAAGTGCGAAAGGTATTTTGACCAGTCTTATCGGAGTACAAGCGACACCTTAACTTCCCGAGTCATAGGCAAATCAGTCAGCTCCATTCTCTCCTTGGAGCTTGGAGAAAGAGAGAGCCGAGGGGGCATCTGTAGTGGCCAATTTCTTACGTGCACCAAGATCAAGACACGTGTCCCATCTTATCAGAATCTCTCGAAGACAGACAATAGGGTATGCCAAGCAGAGCTTCTCCTTGAGAGCATCCAGCTGTTTCTAAGGTCTGAGGACACTCTTCCTTCCAAGGAATTCACTGTCTCGGGGACGTGCCTCCTTCTGAGAGCATCGCCACCCCGAGATCAATCTTTACCGTCCCGAGGAAGGCGTCCACAGCAATCGACCTCATTGATATCCGCCTACATTAATGGAGTGTTATACCGCCAGCTCATCCATGTTTCAAACTTACAACTCTATCCCTATGCAGACTATTATAGAAATTAGCAGGAGATCACTCCAGCAATCAAGAGCATAATCTTAGCTGTTACGAAAAATCTCAATGTGCAAATCATGTTGTTACTAGAATCCGCATGACTCGCACCAGCTTTAACGATTTTCAGGGTTTTATACTCTGGGAGGCGAACCTAAGAAAAGGCATACCTTACTGTAGCAGAGATTAAATAAAGTTATAGCTCTGTGGAGTTTACCGTAATCCTTTGAAAATAGTGAATTCTCTTCCCTCTCTGTGGTTTTTCACAAATTGGGTTTTCACATAAAATTCTATATCTTTGCATTACTTTATTATTCTTTCTCACAAATCTCATTACAAATTTGAGTGTAGATAAATTCTCCTGAGGAATTTATCCCTACACAGGCCCTAAGAGAAAAAGGGGGCAAACTCTGGTTGTTTTTAAAATTCTTCAGAGTGAGATACAAAACACAAAAAACAATGCATGAAATCATGCATGTAGTGACAAATTAAGGAGCAGACTACATGTTATTTAATTTATTTAAGTTATTGGTGATAGATGAAAGGGAGAGAAGATGTTTATGAATTGATTAAACTTGTAGTTAGCATTTATATTTGTCAAGAGCTCAATATTTTTCCCCTCTCAGATATTTTCTGCCAATAGACTATTAGCTGGAATGTTATTCCATTGAAATTGTCCTTCGTTTGTTCTATAACAATAATTTATGTGCTTTATTTTTACTCAGAAAAATTATGTGTTTTACTGTATTCTGAATGCGAAGAACTTATAATGAACGATTCCTGATAACTGAAATAACAGATTACGTTTTTTTCAAACCTGAAAACATGGTATTACAAAACTCAAATGCTTTACTTCTAAGGTAACTGTTAGGGTTCTTGTCACAACTCTAATAGTAACTATTCTAATAGTAACTAACTTTTCTGTGGTTATGTTATTGTTTCTCTTGGTAAATTTACTATATTGGGAGTATTTTCTTGTCAAGTGATTCTATGCTTGAGCTGTAATTTGAAGAAAATCCATGCATAGTGTGTAAGCAAGTTTCTTATGGATGTAACTAATTGCATTTCATAATTCATTCATAAAAAAATGTTGTGTAAAAGGAGCTTGGATTGGTAGAGCACTTACTTTTGATAGGGATAATCATGTTATAAAGGCTTTCCTCCAACATAATGGGGGGATTCTCTATTGAAATGGTGGTAGGTAGGTATCCACCTTATTATTCAAGAATATGTATTATAATTTGGGAATGTTCTGTATCCACAAAGAAAAGGTAACACTCCATTTTGAAAAGGGTAAGGAGTTATTTGCTCCCTCTATGGAGGGAATAAGAAAGGATGCATATTTTTTCTGATAAATAACTCTACCTTTTTGTTGGAGTATATTTGCTCCCACCTACATGCGCGCCACCCCCCCCCCCCCCCCCCCCCCCCCCCCCCCCCCCCCCCCCCTCCCCCAACCCCCCGCGGGGCAAAACACACACACAGAGACAAAGAATAGGAAAAAAAATACCCGTAAATGGCAATTCTACCCTTGGGGGTAGAAAGGGATAGTCAGTACTTGTTTAGCACAGAGTTGGGGGAGTTAAGCTAATTCCCCCTTAACTTCCATGTCTGAATAAGGTTTAAATTTGCTTCAGTTTTAGATTATATAATCCATAACTCATCTTTTCTGAATCATGGAACATCCAGCTCATTTCTTAGAAAGGTATTGAGTTTTGTGGAGAATACAACCTGCAAGCACTTTGCTTTATAATTTGTTGGAAAATGAAGAATTAAAACATGAATCTTTGAGCTGAATTAAGGCATGATCTGTTGATAGAATCAACTGGATAATGGTTGGAGTGTGTTCTCCTTCCATTGGGGATGAACGTGGTATATTTACATCTTTAATTCCATTTTAGAATGAATGAGATATTCAAGTCTAAAGTTTGTCTAATTCAAAAGCTAAAGGTGACTAAAGGTAGCTAAAAGTATTTAGTCCCACATTGGGTATAGGATGGACAATTGACATGAAATGAATTCTTTCTTTCGTGAATGTCTCTTTTTTTTTATGACTATAGCTCTCTCTCTTTAATGGTAATTTGATAAATGCTACAGTTGTATATTTGAAATTGCAGTTTTTAGGGGTGAATTCAAGAAAACACCTCTGAGTTACATCTCTCTCTCTCTCTCTCTCTCTCTCTCTCTCTGTGCGCGCAAGCATCTCATCTAAAAGATTCCCATTCAATGTATATATGCATAAATACTGTTCTGAGGGATAAGCCATTAAAATTTTGTCCAGATATGGCCACATGTTCTGCACTAACTATGGATACTACAAAAAAGCCCTGGCATGATGTGATGTAATTGGGTGAGATTTGACTTAAGGGAGAGGATATTTTGAACCTATGATTTAAGCAGGACGTATTCACCTTGCAGAATAGTTGTTTTGGTGGTGGTGGTGGTGGTGGTGGTGTGTGGTGTGGGTGTGGGTGTGGGTGTGGGTGCGTGTTTCCTCTTTTTCCTGTTTTCTACAAGGGAATCTGTGTTTGATTTGGGGGTCTTGTGTACGAGCAATCCTATAGTACAAGGATGTTCTTTTCTTTTTGCAGTTTATGTTAATATGTTTTTAACCGTATTGAAAAACTATGAGAGACACTGAGATGGATTCTATGGGTAAGTATTTTGAAGTACATAGGAGATTCCATGTTTGTAATAAATATGCCACGGCCATGCTTTTTGCGAATGACATGATCTGTAAACTTCTTGTCATTATCTTATGCTCAATTGCTAGGGATCTAGCCACACAAACACTGCAGGCGCACAAGTTTAAGCAATCAAGTTTACTGGATTTGGAATACTTCCATGAGAAGTTGCTTGCTTATAAATTGTTCCCTGGACTTTGGTTTGTTTTAGTCCTTCACCAAAGATCTAAGTCTACTCGCTCTAATTCGTAGTCTAGTCAGGTTAAGATGTCACTTTTTATATCCTTTGGAAACTATGAGAACGCTAACTATAAATCTTTGAGAATATTATATAGTTCCCGTGAATCCCTTTTGTAAATTTTCAACCTCTTCGTAGGGATATAGAAAGTCTGTATAACTCATGTTAATGTGAAGTAAAATATATTTAGTTTTAATGCATTATCAGCATTATGTCTGTCTGTTGAATCTTATTCTTCCTCCATAAATGTATCCATGCATTTATGTTATGCTATCACCCTAAGGTGAGAGTGAATGAGCACTGAATGCTGCAGCACTTAAGACACTGGTTCATGGGAGCGTAACAGCTTCCTCCATGCATACATGGGTACTTGCACACCATGAATGTTCTCTGTCTGCGCATGCATATACAAAGTGCATCTTATTTACACTCCTTGATGAGCATGAGACTGATTTAGATACTTGAGAAACCGTTCCTGATTGTGCAACTTATATGTACGTTTAAGATTAGTGTGAATGAGCATTGGACTTCTGAGAGCTCATGCAAATGTGAGTTCTTCCTACACACTTGCGAGCAATGTTTTAAATATCGGATATTGTCATTATATCGGTGGGCAAAATTATATACCGGATACCGGGTGATATATCGCGATATGGTACTAGATACCGGACGTCATTTCGGACGTCATACCGGATGAAGAATATACATGTGGTTGCCTATTTAAATCATATGAAACTACTTAAAGTAAGTTTAGTGTCATATAGACTCATAGGGGATATTTACTTTTTATAGAAGCTCCTCAAATGCGTCACGTGGTGATATATCAATATATTCATGTCGGACGGCCGCATGGCGATATATCGGCCCATATCGGTTCAAAACAATATCCGGTAAAATTTTACATTTATTGTATAATTTTGAATAAAATAATGGTATCTCGGCCGATATACCGAAACAGTGCTTGCGAGCGTGGTGCTCCTCTGTGAAGAAACATTTAGAAATTGAGCAAATCAATCATGTTTTTTGTGTATTAAATCTTGTTCTTCCTTCCATCTAGAATCTTTTCCAGGGGAAGTTTGGATGTATTGTCCTGATTGCATGGCCTCAGCCACTGTAGTGTAAAACTGACTTCCCCTGATAATTAGTCTCTAGGTTTTATGGCGAGCCACTTTCTTTTCAAGCAAGGGATCTGCATGTGAACATATTATTGCTGAGTTAGGGTTTATATACTGCTGAGTATGGTTTATATAGTGCCGAGTTATTGACACCATGTCTGTAGAGGCAGTTGATAATCATGAGTTTGTGTCCAATTATAGTAAGGAGGATTAACTCATACTATTAGGTCTATTTTCCACAAACGACTTCACCTCCAGACTACTTTTCTGGCACCATTATGGAGGGTTTTGTGGTCCCTGGCAGATTATATGTACCTTCTGCTCATACTTAGGGGCCATTTCAGCACCGACTTGCACCATAAGAACCTTGATGGTCCAAATTTTAGTTGGTACATCTAAATGGATAATCAGCAAAACCCTCGACTTTAGCATGTCTGTTCAATTTGGCTTGCATGCTACTGATTGCTCTTGTTTTATGCCCTGTAGGTTTTTATGTTCTTGTGGTGATCTTATAGACTCCTTCCCTAGAGATTGTTTGTATGCCGTGGTTTTCCTGCTGTTAGGGTTGATATTATTGTTAGTAATATTGATGATACATGAAGAACCCTATGGTCCTTTAGAAGCGCATTTATGAATGACATGCATGGACTTGCTCTGATTCATTGTTCCAAATGATCAATCCACTGTACAACAGGCATGGAATTCACCCTTTGTTTCATGTATCTTGTATAAATGATCAATACAGTTGTCTATTTTATAGTCATAGTAGCTAAGAGTGTCAAGGATTGCCCAGCCATTTCTATTTTTTTCGCCATACATCTTTTGTCACTGCAAGCATTTCGAACCCTCATGACTCCATACTTCCTAGATCTCATAGTTCCATAAATAAGGCATAGAGCTAAGGAATTAACGAATTAATGTGACTGAATTTTCGTATCAGATAGGTTATCATTTTGATAATTTTTTCATATATTCCAGTTCCAAGTAATGACATGCGACATGCATATGCATTTCTACCTTCTGTTTAACTGACTTCTTACCTTCTAGCGTCATGGCAGTTGACGGAATTTTTGTTCTGAAACAATTATGATGACACTACAAGAACTTCTTTGTTTCAACCAAATATGTGTTATAGTAAAGATCATACTTTTCTTCACATAAAAGGATGAGATTCCCCTCATCACATATTTGGCAGGAGACAGAAGAAAGGTTCTTACAGTTATCTGTGTTTAACAGAGATACTTGTGAGTTGTGTCTGGCTTTTTACAGCACGTATGATTTTTCCTGAACGTGCTGATGCCTTGTGCATAACAAGAAGCAAACTTTTTCTTCTTTAAGAGTTGCCTAAACTATCACCTTATCTGAAATCAAGCCAGTCTTTCAGTGTTCTGGAGGGAAGAATTTGCCATTAATTGAAAAGCCCAGGTGATTTCTAGGGTTTTCTGTCTTCCTTTTCTCAGTGAAGCACGCATATAAACATTTTTAGGAAGGAAAAACCTGATATAGTGCCTCTAAAGTCCGAACATACCCTTTACAGTTTGTTGATGAGATAAAGTATCAGATACTCATTACTTGCTTTGAACAGTTTGGCCGATGATCAAATGGTTTTCAGGAAATTGGAAACACGCATGTTGTTATAGGATATATTTTCATGTAAACTGCTATTTTCTATTAATTTAAGGTTGCTAAATGGTTTGTATCTTAGACATGTACAATGAATATGACATAATACTTGTTTAAAAATACAGCTGATACTTCATACTATTTGTGTTTTATCTTCTTAATGACCCTGTACTTTGTCACAAGAACTAGTTCAGTTTGATGTGTTCGGTGAATTGCAGTTGCAGTTGTTATATTGCCTTTCCTCCTTTCATGTATTGATAACATATGCCTATTTGCTTGAAGTATTCCTCTAAGAGGGCATGGTTCCCGAAGTAGTTCATTGACAATCACAGAGGTTCCCAAGAGGTGATACATGGAACAACCTCTCTACTAGTCATTGATGTTATCTGGGAGCAGTCTTGCAAATTTGAAAGTCGAGGAGCAGCTTTCCAACACAACACTAATGTTATCTCATGGCAGTCGAACACATTCGATATGGGCACCGGAAGAAAACCCTTAGTTTTATACAGCTTAGGGTTTGCGTTCTCTGGGTTTTGCAGGCTTCCAAGGTACTCGTCGGCCCAGGTAAGAAGCTGTTGGGAATTGATGCTTGAGCTACATACCCTGGGAATTCTTCATTTATGCCCTATGGAGACTACTGTACTGAGTAAGCCTTATATATGCAAGAAAGCTAGGGCTTGTATCCCCTACAGTGTCTCCCACCTGCAACTGCTAACTGATTGAATGGGAGTTAGCGAGTAGGAGTGATGAGTTTTTAGATAGTGAGTTGGCATCTTTTTTGGAGTCTATTTAGGTGGTTTTGAGATAATTCCAACCTCATCATTGTACCATATCAATTTCTTAGGTATATTTTGGGACATTTGGCAAGAGTTAGCATCTACTCTTGTCTTCAGACGCACGAAAGGGGAGACCAACGAAGTCACATGTCTGATACTTTTCAAGACACACAAAAGCTATCCTATCCGTGATTGCATCTTTTTGAAAGTTTTGTTCGGTCTTAAAATAGAGTGAGGTTTTTTTTATCAAAGTGGAGTTGACGTCACATCAAATTCCTTCTTCAATTTCAACCCATTGTCTAAATGTTATTCTAAAAGAATATTTTTTTACATTTTTTTTTATCAATTACCAACAATAATATAGTTCAACAAATAATATTAAACTATCTAAAAAATTAAATAAAAAAAAAAATCTCTGCATTGTCGTTACAGTGTTGCACCAAATATGCATTATCGCGACAGTGTTGCACCAAATATGAGGCAACACTATTACAAACTCTAAGATGGAGTTAGAAAATTTGGTGCCAGATTGTAGCACCCAAATTTGGCACTTTTACTCTATTTTGACGTTAGGTTGAAGATGTCCTAAGGGCTTCTCTCTTAGTCGCATGAAGCACTAGCATGTTTTTCTTAAAATTGATAGTTTTTGTGAAAATATGTCGGCTTATTTTCTTGATACCCTCTTAAACTTTTCTAGTTTTTTTAGAATTTTTGAAAATCTCAAAAATACCTTCTTCAACTATTCGTTAATCAATTTAGCCTTGAATAATGTTAATGGAGAGGTTGAATTGACTTTGTTAGCCCTCCGCTAAGAAACACTAGCAAAACACATGATGAATTAAGGGTAATTTTGTCATAAAATAGACACATGAAAGTTATGTGACAACCAGCCGGACAGATAGTTAACTGAGAGTTAACGAAGGGGGGTTCTTTGGAATTTTGAAAATAGATGACTTGGGTATTTTTGAACTTTGGAAGTTGATGTAGGTTTCTTGTGGGAAAAACAGGAAAGTTTAAGAGAGTAATAAGAAAAGAAGTCATATATATAATTTTCTTATCAAGAAACATCAATATTGAAAGGTCAGGATCTCCAGATCAATCAACGAAATCAACTTTTATCTTACAAAAAGGAGTGAAGAAGTAAATGTAAGCTCCCCAAACCCTGACACAATAGCTGTTAATAAAAAAACAAAGGCAGGTTGGATAATTTGGTTGGCGTGAATGAAGTTTGGATCAGGTGAAATCATATATTTCTGGGTGTCGACAATCAAATTTTTGTCAGTAGTATCAAGACAACCAAATTTTTTGTCAGAGTTCTTTGCAGGTTTGAATTATGAGCTCTGATAATGATTTGAACTCACCCATCACAACTCCTTTTTCTTCCTCTTCTATGGACTTGGGTGTACCACTCAGAGGAGGATGTGAACTAAATGGGTTGCCAATTGTTATCAGATTTTATCCAATAAAATGCTCTCTCTGAAAAGATTACAGAATGATTTTTCTGATAAAATGATTAGTTTATTAGTGAAGAGGGAATTTTTGTGGGAGAGAGGAGATAGAGGAGTAGAGAAAGTTAGCACAGAGATCGAAAATCAAGGAGCGAGAAACAACGCATTGGAGCAGGTCAGATTGTGCTCCCGGTCGACCGGTGGAGGAGGCCGGTCGACCGGCGTGCACGAAAGTGCACAGGAAGTAAGCGGTCGACTGTCCGGTCGACCGACTGAAATGGCCTAACTTTCGTTTGGGCCGGTTGACCGTGCCGGTCGACCGCGGCATGGGTCGGTCGACCGACCGACAGGCGTTGGACTTTCCTTTTAAGATTCGGATTCCTTTTCTGGATGAAATCAAATCCTATCTGGGTTTCCTTAAATTCAGGGACTCTGTGGTTATAAAGAGAGGCTAGAGCTCTCATGTATTGTATCCCAAAGAATCCTTAAGAATTCTCTCAAGTTTTCCCCTTGTATTAGCTGTATTGATTGTTGAATCAATAAAATCTCCCCTTGCTCCGAGGACGTAGGCACGTTACCGAACCTCGTTAAATTTGTGTGTTGATTGCTTTTCTCTATTGGTTGCTGTTTCTGTTGTGTTAGTTGTTTCTCCGGCTGCATCGAGTCTCCGTTAGGTGGGCGGATTCCTCAAGAGTGGTTATTCTGTTTCCCGCCGCTGCGCACAACAAGTGGTATCAGAGCATCTCAGGTTCGTCGTGAGATCATCTGTTGATTCAGGGCATCTGTTGCTAATTGGCGGAGATCGTGTGTCGATCTCGGATCAGTGTTGGGACTGTTTGTGGGATCGTGTGTCGATCTCAAAAACAACGTGTTAGATTGCTCGAGGAATCAATTTGGAGGAGTAGATTGATTCGGAAATTTCGAGGGTTTCACTTGGAAGTAAAGATCCTGTCTTTATCTAGTTTGTTTTATCTATCTTCGTTTGTAATCAGTTGAGAAGATGGCTGGAGAAAGTACATCAGTGAAATCAATGAATCTACATCTAAGGATTGATGTAGTGAAGTTCAACGGCACGAATAGCTTTGTATGTGGAGGTGTGAGATTATGGATGCACTGACGGCATCAAACCTCGAAGACACTCTACGATTAGAGAAGAAGCGCATCAACGACGGAAGAAATTTAGGACAAGATGAACCGTTCGGCGTGTGGCTTGATCAGGTATTGTCTGACACAAGACATCAAGGATCAGGTGTTGCATGAGACATCTGCGAGGCAGGTATGGGAGATCCTGGAGAAGAAGTATCTGACAAAAAGTATAGAGTTGCGATTGCAGTTGAAGAGTAAGCTCTATGGGTTTCAGATGCAAAGAGGATGTTCCGTCAATGAACACTTGAACCGCTATACGAAGCTTCTTACAGAACTAGTTAATGTGGATGTGGAGACCAGTTAAGAGGATAAGGCGGTAATACTTTTGAACTCTCTTCCTAGGGAAGAGTATGAGACCTTTACTCTTACATTTCTCAATGGAAGAAAATCCCTTAACTACAGTGAGGTGTCGGCTGCTCTTGTGAGTTATGAAGCAAGGAGACAGGACCGACTGTCTTCTTCG
Organism: Agave tequilana; assembly: GCA_038442645.1. Lineage (NCBI taxonomy): Eukaryota > Viridiplantae > Streptophyta > Magnoliopsida > Asparagales > Asparagaceae > Agave > Agave tequilana. Next base: position 209,666 of record JAVJIF010031331.1, read on the forward strand.
GGAAGCACAACAGCAGAGGCATTGGAGGTAAGAGGCAGAAGTTTCAATAGGAAGGGAAGAGATGATCGGGGAGGTCGAAATCCAGATCAGGCTTCAGAAATCTGAAGAAGACTCAGTGTGCCTTGTGCAAGGAACTAGGGCGCTGGAAAGCTGAATGCCCGAAGGCCAAAGGTAAAAAGGTGGAGTCAAACACCGAGGCGAATCTCGCACAAGCGGATGGATCGGATGAAGACTCATCAGTATTCTCTCTCTGTTACTACTCCTACTGTTTGTAACTCAGATAATGCTGAGTAGATCTTAGATACCGGAGCTACCTATCATGTGTGCCCGAATAGGGCCTGGTTTTCTAGTTTTTAGAAGCTAGATGGATGTTACACGGTCATGGATGATGATCATCCGTGTAATATAGAAGGGATGGGTACCGTCCGTATCAAAATGGATGATGGGATAGTACGAGATTGAAGGAGGTGAGGTATGTACCTCAACTCAAAAGGAATCTTATATCTGTTGACGCTTTGGAAGCATTAGGTCTTGTGATATCTATACGAGATAGTGTTCTCAAGATGATCAAAGACTCGATGGTGGTGATGAAGGGCGTCCGCCGGGACAATCTCTACTACTTGAAGGGTAGTACGGCTACAGGTCAGGTGGAGACTTCTAGTTCTTCAGTTGATGGTTGCAGGAAGGCCTGGCAGGTGAAGGTCGGACATAGAGGTGAAAGGTCTTTGCAAGCTCTTGCAAAGAAGGGATCATTGGAAGGTGCTGCTATCTGCAACTTGGAAGGTGAACACAGCGTTCTAGACAAGAAGAAGGTGAAATTTAGCACCAATACTCACCGCTCAGAAGATCTTCTTGATTGTGTTCACGTAAGCGTTTGTGGACCTGCTAAGACTGCATCGCTTAGAGATCACAGGTACTTTGTCTCTTTTGTTGATAGTTTATCTAGGCATTGTTGGATATATCCCATGAGACAAAGTGTGAAGCCCTAATATGTTAGTGAAGTGGAGAGGAAGAATGGAGAAGCAGATTGGTAGGAAGATCAAGGAGCTACAGATTGGTAATGTTGGAAGAGACATGAACCAATTCTTACGATTTGGCCAGAACACCGGTATTGCAACTCACTTCACAAAAGGTATAAATGGGTTGGCTAAGGAAGTAAACCGTTCCTTGCTGGAGAAGGTTCGGTGTTTGTTGTCTAATGCAAGATTAGACAAATCATTTTGGGCTGAGGCGATTGTATATGCTAGCCATCTCATAAATGGATCGACTGCGATAGGAGGTAAAGCTCCATTGAAAAATTTGGTCTGGGAAAGCTGCTCAAGATCATGGTTTGCTGCAGGAATTTGGAAGTCCGACCTACTTCAGTGCCAAGGATGGCAAGGTGAATCCGCGAGCGAAGAGGTTTGTGTTTTTGGGTGTCAAAAGGAATATGAAAGGCTACAGGTTGTGGGACTCTGAAAACAAGAAGATCATGTTGAGTAGGCATGTCACATTTGATGAGACTTCAGTGTTGAAGTCTACTATCTCTCAGCAAGTGGAGAGGACGAAGACCAAGGAAGTATCGCAGTAGGCGGAGGTTGATGCTACTCCACCATCTCCATTTGGTTCGGCATCAGAGAAGTCTTCACCGGATGTGACACCGGGTGGAGATCATGTAGCCAGGGTTGATGTTGAATAGGTTGAAGACATTGATCAGAATGTCGAGTTGTTTGTTGCAGCCATTGGAACCAAGGTAAAATCACACTCGTGGGTAAAAAAGCATGAATCTCAAGCTTGTAATCGCGACATGCTCAAGTTGAAGGCCGTTGTTCTCCATGATGGTCGTGAGGAGGTTCATATGACTCAGCCAGATAGGTTCGCTGCTAACATCCAGGTACAATTGCTTAAGCTCGATGGAGCTCATTTCAATGAACTACGGTTGGCTTGATCCTTTGGGCAAGGTACGTAGGCAGCCGTAATGGCGCAGCCAAATTTGGTGATGCAACCCGTATGAAGCTGTTTGGGTTCTCGAGAAGCCGATTGGGATTTCACGTAGAGGTGGAGAGACTTCACGTAGATGTGAAGTGTTATGGCTAGTTGGACTTCACGTAGAGGTGAGGTGTTGTGATCTCGATGAACAGGTTGATTTTCTGATGAGAAGATGGTTGGGCTTGTATAGGAGGGGTGTGCATCCAGTTGTTGAAGCCGATGATGGTGTTCGGTGTGCTCTACTCAGACTTGGTTGGACCGTCAGCTGAAGACATGTAGACTAGATAGAGCTAGTCAGTTGGAGAGTCAGTGTTGGCTCATGATGAGTTCTTCGTGAGGTCATGTAGTTGCTGAGTTGGAGACACGTTCGGTGATCGACATGCATGGAAGTTCTCCTAAGGTGAAGTGTAGGGAAGGCATGTGTGGTATAATCCCAGTTGATAGCTGAGCTACAGATTCCAAGCCGAGATCATGTGTCGATTTCGCCGAGACCGTGTGTCATTTTCACCCGGAGCGAGCAAGCCAATCGTGTGTCGATTTTGCCAGGTGATAGATTGGAGTTCGTTAGAGATAGGCTCAGATTTGAAAACTCTTCACCGAAGTGGAGAATTGTGAAAGAGAGGAGATAGAGGAGTAGAGGAAGTAAGCACAGAGATCAAAATCAAGGAGCGAGAAACGACGCATTGGAGCAGGCCAGATTGTGCTCTCGGTCGGCCGCCCGGTCGACCAGTGGAGGAGGCCGGTCGACCGCCCGGTCGACCGGCATGCACGAAAGTGCACAGGAAGTAAGCGGTCGACCATCCGTCGACCGCTGAAATGGCCTAACTCTCGGTTGGGCCTGGTCGACCGGCACGATCGATCGCGGCTTTTGGACTTTCCTTTTAGGATTCAGGTTCCTTTTCTGGATGGAATCAAATCCAATCTGGGTTTCCTTAAATCCAGGGACTCTGTGGCTATAAAAGAGGCTAGAGCCCTCATGTATTGTATCCCGAAGAATCCCTAAGAATTCCCTCAAGTTTCCCTCTTGTATTAGTTATATTGATTGTTGAATCAATAAAATCTCTCTCCCCCTTGCCCCGAGGACGTAGGCACGTTGCCGAACCTCGTTAAATTTGTGTGTTGATTGCTTTTCTCTATTGGTTGTTGTTCCTGATGTGTTGTTTGTTTCTTCGGCTGCATCGAGTCTCCGCCAGGTGGGCGGATTCCTCAAAAGTGGTTGTTGTGTTCCCGCCGCTGCGCACAACAATTTCAACACTAAATACTTCCACAATGCTGTTAACCATCACAAGGCACTCAAAACTTGATTTCTACATTGATAATGGGTGATCAGTCATCGTATTCTCATTGGGAGATCTTCGTTGCTTTCACTTCTTACTATAGGCACCTTCTTCCTGGTACTCTACCTCTTATTGATGCTTTTGGGAGCTTCTTTATCTTCTCTTTCTCTCATCAAGATTAGTTTGTTGAACTAAATTTCGATTAGCAATCAAGCGAGTTACTCTTGATATCTTTCAGGCTTTCTACAATGGAGAATTGGATGTCAATTAGATCGACAACGCGTGCATTTCACGGTTACGTGAGAAAAAAGGTGCTAATTTTGCCTCTGAGTTGGACACACTTTTTGACCCTACTCAGACTTTATCCATCAAAGGCTATTTGTCTTAGACAAAGGACGTATTTGTTTCCCGTAATTGACTCGTAAATGGTAAAATGCAATTGCAGTAAAATTACTTACGGTGTTTGTTTGGGGTCATAAGTCGTAAAATGTACTTGCATTCTAAACAGTTAATTTTGTGGTCTTGTAAATTTCACTTATAGCTCACTTGCATGCAGAACAAACAGTTAATTTTATGCTCATATAAATCTGTATTGCAGACAGTTAACTGTAATTAGATAATATTTTTTATTATTAGATTAATCTTTCTAAATTATGAAATTTTTTTATTACTAGATTGAGTTTAATTATTAGATTAAATTTTTTTATTAATTATTCTAATAATTTTTATTATTAGAATCTTTTTTATTATTAGATTGTAATATTTAATATAAAATTAAAAAATTTTTATTATTAATTAATTTTTTAATTTTGAAATCTAATATTTTTATTATTGAATTTAATAATATTTAATATTATATTGCAATATTAAATATTTTTAATAATTAATATTAGCTTGCTATTAATATTTAAGTAATATAATTTTTGTTATTTTTTGTTATTAATGTTTTAGAATTTTTTATATTTAATATTTTTAATATTTACTATATTTATTATTTGTTTTAAATATATACATTTTTTAATATTCTACTTATTTTAATATTTAATCTGTTTAAATCACCAAATAGTTAGTTTTGTGGTGAATTTTTCCATTTACGACTGACACATTACCAACCAAAGGCTGTAAAACACAATATACTTTCTCATTTATAATTTCATATTGTCAACCAAACACCGTAAAACTTACTTGTGTAAACTTATTTACAACTGTAAAAGAGTTTATCACTTACGACTTACGGCAACTTACAGCAGCCAAATATACCCAAAGTTGCGCGTAAGGGATTATATCCACTCATAATCATTATCTTTGGCTTGCAGTCTTCCTAAACTTGATTTTGTGAAAGTTTTTGCTACTTAGATTGGGGCTCTATTTTCAAGACTAGATCTTTGGTTATCGGATGGTGTAATTGGATTCACTAATGTATCACTTAGGGTTCCTATCGTTTCTGGTCAATGGCATACCTGAAGGACAAATCAAATGCCCAAAGAAGTTTAGCAAGATCCTGTTGGGAGACAAAGAGACTCTCCACCCAAGATCTATGGAAGATTATGAAGGATAGAAAATGTGAAATAAATCTAGCAAACAAGTACAACAAGAATGTTTGGACACATATATTGCATAAATATTATAACATTCCTACATATATTCTGTAATGAATATTGCAAATAATTTGTCTTAATGTCTTAATTCATGCAGGATATGATAGAGAGAAGGTAATCATGAAATTTATCCAATTAATTTCAAAAGTTCAAAAGAAAAGTGATCGATTCAAATCCAAAGGCTATAGAAGCTATCTTATCTAAAAACTGAAAATATCAGATAAGATAATATCATCTCATTTTAAAAAAAAAATGGATTATTTGAAGGCCCTATCTGTTTCGCTAAAGATAAATGAATATCTTATCAATTCTAGAAGACAAATTGAAAATCCAAGAGGATAAATGGATTGAGAGAAGATTAACAAATGAGATGAATCAATTTAGTTCGGATTTAGGCTGGATATAGTTTAGCATTTTAATCATAACTTTTGCTACCGAAACTTAAATCTGATGATTCAAGATGCTACAGAAAGAAGACTTAAAGGGCTATAATTATTCTGTTGATCACGATTTTCAATTCTATCATTTGATAAGTGATATTCAGCAATCAACACGGATCTCTCTGATTTTCTCCTATAAATACCCTCTTACCTCGAAGCAGAGAGCGCACCACTTCAAAGAGAGCTTTCAGAGAGAGCTTTACTTTAGGTTTTTCTTTTCTTCTTCAATATAATTTTTATTTTTTATTTTCTTTTAGGTTAGAGAGAGTTACATGAGAAAAGAGAGGAAGAATTATTGTAGAGTGACACTATTGTAATTCTTTTTCAAGAGCCTTATACTTAAGGTGACATCAATGGAGTTTTCTCACTTTTCTTCATCATACTCAATCTTGGCCAAGCACCGTGTTCAAGTTACTCTTCCTATTTGCTTTGCTTTACTTCATGCTGAGGTAAGTCTTTGTTATGATTCAACGGTAGAAGTAAGTACTCTTTTTGTTTTCTTTTTTAGTTTATTAGTTTAGAGTTATAATTCTTGTTTTTTTTAGTCTTTCCTTTTTTTAATAAATAAACAACAACACCACAATCTCTTCTTCTACCATTTCCTTCTTAACTTAAGATAATAATTTTATTTTCTTTTTATAAACTGAGAAGATAAGTATTAGTGAGCCAAACCTGCACAAAAAGAATACAAAAATTTAGAACAGTGCTAGGTCCTCAATTCTACCGTGTAGCCTAGGGCTAACGGGTCGTGATCCACAGGGAGGGACAGTGATGGAAGTGTTATATAAGTTTCTTCTTTTAATTTACAAAAACTAACTAATACTTACAGTGCTAGGTCCTCAATTCTACCGTGTAGCCTAGGGCTAACGGGTTGTGATCCACAGGGAGGGACAGCGATGGAAGCGTTATGTAAGTTTCTTCTTTTGATTTACAAAAACTAACTAATACTTATTTTCTCAGTTTATAAAAAGAAAATAAAATTATTATCTTAAGTTAAGAAGGAGATGATAGAAGAAGAAGAGATTGTGGTGTTGTTTTATTTATTAAAAAAAGGAAAGACTAAAAAAAAGAACTATAACTCGAAACTAATAAACTGAAAAAGAAAACAAAAAAGTACTTACCTCTACCGTTGAATCATAAAAAGACTTACCTCAGCATGAAGTAAAGCAAAGCAAATAGGAAGAGTAACTTGAACACGGTGCTTAGCCAAGATTGAGTACGATGAAGAAAAGTGAGAAAACTCCATTGATGTCACTTTCAATATAAGTCTCTTGAAAAAGAATTATAATAGTGTCACTCTACAATAATTCTTCCTCTCTTTTCTCATGTAACTCTCTCTAACCTAAAAGAAAATAAAAAATAAAAATTACATTGAAGAAAAAAGAAAAACCTAATAAAGCTCTCTATGAAGTGGTGCCCTTTTTGCCTTCGAGGTATGAGGGTATTTATAGGAGAAAATCAGGGGATAGGAAGCGTATGAAGATAGGAAGATCTGGATATTTCTGAATTTAATTCTCCCCTTATCTCTAAACTTGATTTGATTTATCCAGAAATTCAATTCTGATCTGCAAGCTGTTGGCGTGTTGATTGCTAAATATCATTTATCAAATGATAGAATTGGACGAGTGATCAACAGACGAATTGTAGCCCTTTAAGTCATCTTTCTGTAACATCTTGAATCATTAGATTTGAGTCTCAGTATCGAAAGTTATAATTAAAATGTTAAACTATATCCAGCATGAATCTGAATTTAAATTGCTTCATCTCATCCATTGATCTTCTCTCTATCCATTTATCCTCTTGAATTTTTAATTTGTCTTCTAGAATTGATAAGATATTCACTTATCTTCAGCAAAATAGATAGGGTCTTCAAACAATTCATTTTTCTCTTGAAATTAGATAATATTATCTTATCTGATATATCTAGTTTTCAGGTAAGATAGCTTTAGAACCTTTGGATTTGAATCGATCCCCTTTCTTTTGAACTTTGAAATTTAATTGGATAAATTTCATGATTATCTTCTCCCTATCATATCCTGCATGAATTAGGACATTAAGACAAGTTATTTACAATATTCATTACAGAATATATGTAGGAATGTAATAATATTTATGCAATATATGTGTCCAAACAAAGAACGCCAAGAATTTTTACGTGATTCGGCTACAACTCGTACCTTGGTCCACCAATGTTAGAAATATTTCACTAGAATCAATAAGAGAGAACACCATATAAACTCTAAATCCACAGCAAGTTTGAGGATCTACAAATGAAAATGAGAAAAATACAATGTTATCTCACTAACTCTAATCCCTTGAACCCACTTGGAAGAATGATCCTCTCAATTGAGATAAAAAGACCAAATCTTCAAGATGGTGTAGAACTGTTGAACAAATCAACCCAAATGAGCACTTGTGAGAACCCCTTGTTTCTGTCTCTCTTTCTCTTTCTTCTCTCTCTTTAAGACTCCACCTTTGAGAATTAGGAATAGGATGTAGAATAATAACTCTCTCTCTCTTATCTTTTGACTTAAGTGCTATCATGACTTAAGCCCCAATCCAACTGACATGTGGGTTGAACCAACTTGAGCAACTTAACTCAAGTGGTCACAACTCTCTTAACCAAATTATAAGAGACCCAAGTAGAGTCTACTCATGGGTATGGACCCAAACCCAGCAAACTTCCCCTCACATGCCCATGAGGGATGATCAACATGACTATACTCACAGGGAAATCATGCGGGTCACCTTTTGGCAACACTTGCTTCTCTTTTGGCAAGCTCTTTGTCAACATATCAGTACCATTCTTGTTGTTATGAAACTTCTCAAGCTTCAACAACTTCAAGTCAAGCACCTCCTATATCTAATGATACTTAACATCAATGTGCTTGGACTTAGAATGAAAACTAGAATTCTTGCTCAGGGAATACTTTGATTATCATTATGCACAATAAAGTTATTTTTGTTTCATACCAATTCCTTGAAGAATCACCTCATCCACATCTCCATGCAAACTTCACTAATAGCAATGTATTCGGCCTCCGTAGGGGATAATTCTACACACTTTTGCAACTTGGATTGCCATGAAACTGTTCTCCATGCAAAACTAACCCAAGTGTCCCACTGAAAATTTTCTATAATCGATATCACTAGTTATATCAGAATCTGTGTAAGCAACCCACACCGAAAGACCACCTGCAAAGCATAAACACTCCATCGGGGTGCCTCTAAAATACCGAAGAATCCACTTTACCGTTTGCCAGTACTCTTTACCCTGATTTACAAAGAATCGGCGAACAATACCAACAACATGTGCAATATCGAGCCGTGTAAGTGCTATAGCATATATCAAACTATTAATGGCCAGCTTGTAAGGAACATTCTTCACGTATTCTTTCTCTTTCAAACTTGAAGGATTGTCTTGATCTCAATTTAAAATGATCGGCAAGTGGAGAAACAACTGATTTTGTCTTCTCCATACTAAATCTTTGGAGCACCTTTTTAATATACTTCTCTTATGACTAGGGATGATAATGGGCTAGGGTTGGACTGGGCTTTGGGTCGGCCTCGGCCCCAACCCAAAAAATCCTAAGGCCTTTCTTCAGGCCAGGTAGGCCCGAATAGTTTCTTTTTTTTTTCTTTCTTTTCACCTTTCCTATTCATTGTTCAGCTACAACAAAGTCACATTTTGAAGGGTCTAATACGAAAAATGTAAACAATTAATTGCATTCATTGGTCAGCCATGCTACCAAAAATAAAAAACAAACTTCAAATTGAGAGAGAGAAAGGATTGGAAAAAAAGAAAAAAAAAAGAAAGAAAGGAAGCATACTCTCTCTCTCTCTCCTCTCTCTCTCTCCCCCCCTCTCCCCCCCTCCGGTTCAGAAATGAGTGAACTCTTGAAGAGATTTGGATGTTGGTTGGTTGGATCTTGCTTTCCAAGAGGTGGGGTTTTGGTAGGGTTTGATTTTTTTTCCATATCGTTCCCCTTAAGTGATTCTATTGTAAAGAAAGTTGAACCCAAGAAACAAAAAAAATTAAATTATAGCAACACCAACAAGCCAGCCAGCCTCTCTCACCAACAAGCAAGCAAGCCAGCCGACCTCTCTGTCTCTCTCTCTCTCTCCCTCTCTCCCTCCTCTCTCCCTCCCTCCTTTTTTCATTTGCTTTGAAGACAAGAAAGGAGGTATCAAGTCCTTTGTTAGAGAGTTATCATTTTCTATTTCGAGAGAGATTCCTCTAGTTAAAAGGAAAAAAACCATCAAAAAAGGGAAAGAGGACTAATGATGTAAATTTTAGTATGTTACGACAAGCGTACAGGGTTTAATTGTCATGCTCCGCTTCTCAAAATATGTGAAAATAGAGTCGCGACCACAGTCGGCGATGTACATACGCGAGGAGAATACCTCACGTATACACGCTAAACCTAAGGTAACCTAAACAAGGTATATCAATCAACTATGAAGGTATTAAATATCACTATAATATGACATATAAACTTCTACACATGATATAATATTTCATGAATAATCAAAATGGAATAAAAGTTGAGTCCAGTATACAGAGAATAACAGAATCAATAAGAACAAGTAAGAAGAGATACTGAGATAGAAGGATTAAGCAAAGAGAACTCTGGCTCCTGACGTAATGTGTATATCCTCTCCAAATACTTGCTCAGCAAAGTAACATACATAGATCCGCAAATTCAGGTCATCAGAAAGTGACCTAATGAGTAGTAAAATGAAGGAAGGTGCATGTCCATAAACAGTGTGTACTTGACACTACAATACTACTATAATGATGAACTAGATAAGAAGTAACGTAAATAAAGCTGTAATAAAAAGATAATACAGTACAATATAGTAATCAACCAGTATATCAAAATAATACACAGTACATCACTCAAAGTGTAATGGAATCAATCTGTTATAAATCTATATGTTAGGTGTCTATACACATAACCCGTGAACACATGCTGGTCATAGTACAATATTGATAGTTTATTATTATTAATTATGTCAGCGAACATCAATTGCCACATGCAGTAGACACATCCCATACTATGCCGACGTGCTAATCGAGATCCTATGTTATTAAATCGATTGGTTGGAGACATTGTCCATATTTTATGTGGGCCGGAACGATAACCTCAATTTTCTGACATTGAATCAGGCCATATGCTAGGTACTCAGTAACAGTAACAATAATCTCACTGTGAAAACAGTGGAACAGTAAACATAAAGGATACCAGTCATCCCCAAAAATCTTCCAGTGGAATCCTTGTCGGCTGTGCAACCTGAATCTTAGTTCCACCCAAAATACAGACGTTGTCTCCTCCATTAATTTTTCCAATTTCAGTGTAAATTGTTCATTTACATTATTATTTAATTCACTTAAAACAATCAATATCCATGTTACCTAGAATACTAGGACGATATAGTGATGGTAACAGTAATAGTAACAATGTGAACAGTAATCGAATACACGGTAAACAGTAACAACAACAGTGAACAGTAGCAGTAACTGCGTATACGATAAATAGTAAAATTGTACATAGTGTTACGCTCTAACATTACTTTTTCAATAATTTTTAGTAACATGAAATACACTAATATAATCATATACTAACACTGTAACATGCAGTGTCATTCAGAACTAATCAATGATCCCATCCATCTGCACTAGGCTATATCAGTAAATGACCCATCAACTCATAATCTTGATACAATCATCGTGAACATTATATATCAAGTCCATGTCAGAGTACTAATACAGTAAATGACAAACTCAATAGACCAATAAAAAGTTCTATCGTCTTTATCAATCTACCCCAGTCCTCTAAATCCTTAGTATATTTATTTTCTAAGTCACCGGTATATCGAAGTCCCAACATAAAGTACTCAGTCACATCTAACCAATCCTCATTGTCCAGTTACATCAAGATCATTAATCCACTCCCGCTTCAATCATGCTCGATCACAAGATCCGAAAAACTGATTGAAGAAGAGAAATTGAATTGAATACAGAAAAAGTTAAAGTTAGAGAGTTCTTATCTCTTCTCAATCCGCGTAGTAAGGGCTAGATGGGTTGATCCACAGAAAAGGATGCGATAGAAACTTTTCAGAACGAATTCTCTAACAAATAGCTTGGAAAAAGAATATTAATTGTGAGAAAAAGAATTTAATTAAGTAAAAGAGATTATAGTCTACTAATCATCTACCACAACTAAGTGTTAGTCTAAGAGGGAAGAAAATCATATTTGAAGTCATAAAAATCTAACCTGGGTTTTGATTGAGAATCAGTAGTATGAGTAAAAATATTGTAAACCCTAATTAGAGTACACTAATTATAATCAAACTTTAGTTCATTCTAATTTCTAAGCATAGCATAAGAAAAGTCTTTTAAACCGAACAAGATGCTATCAAAGTTTTCAAATATGAACTAAGAATAATCATGAAAAAGTACAATCCTAAATTAATTTAACTTAATTAATTATTCATCTTCAAGAATTATCAATTTAACCTTAGGGTTTCTAACAAACATAAATTTCAATCAGTTCATTTTTTAGACTAAACTTAAGTTGATTGAGAGATTAGCAAACTACAAGTTTTAATTAGTTATTCATAATTTTATTATTTTCAAGATTTATAATGAGAAGAAAACTTGCATCAAAAAGAAAACAAATAAAAAAACTAAACACGAAAAAAAATTAAATTAAAGAACAATAGAGTTGAAAAGAATAATGAATCTTTATTATGGTTGTCACTTCCAATTACAAAGTGTTGACACTCAGAAAAGACAGAACTCCCGCATCATCTTCAACCGGTCTGAACCACGTCTAACTTATTGACATCTATAAAAGATAAGTTAAAGGCAAGCTGATGACCAGAGAGAAGGCAGCAACATGGACATTACTAATTTAGTAAAGCAGATAGTAAGTCAAAGTTGCTTTTGAAGAAGACCTGAGCAGGTCTAGAGATGCTAAGTTAGCTCGATACTTAGTCTCACATGAGCCCAAGGGATGAGCAATCGCACGAGAGGCTAAGTTTGCTTAGCTCCATAAGAATTCCATCATACCTCTGCCATAGGCCAACTTATAGCTTTGCTGAGAGCTTACTCCTAGCTTCGCCAGAAGCTTCCCTTAGCTCCGCTACGAGCTTATTGGATTAGCCCCGCTGCGGGTCTTTTATGGTCACCTTTGATCAATCAAATCTTCAGATAAGATCATTTCGATTGAAATCGAATTTGACAGTTACTTGCCATGATCTTTTGACTCTCCCTATCAGGTGAGAAGATCATGGGGGATCTCTCAATTAACTGAAGAGGATGTTGGCCCAAAAAGTTACACTCTCCATTTGTTTGAGTTTTGATGATAACAAAACACATAGAAGCTATATGGTACTAATAAGTTGTTTAGAATGAGTTTCAGGTTAGTACCATTCATGATGGCCTTCCTTAGCTATTGCAAAGTTTGCAAGGCTTTTGATGCTTACGCAAGCTAAAAGGCAAATGGCGCAAAAGAAAGTTTTCATAGAAGAGAAGGCTCTAGCTTGGTGTAACGCGGCTCAGAGACTTCATTTCTTAGTTTTTATATTTATAGTTTGTTAAAGAATAGTAAATAGGTTTGAAGCTCAAAATTCCCTGCACACAAGTTTTTATGCACATGATTTCCAAAAGAAATTTATCCTATATACAAAATTGTTTTTAATCATATTTTATTACTTATAAACTCTATTTTGTATATTATACCTAGTCATGATCAAAAGTACTTTGAAAATTATCAAGATCTTCAAAAATATTTTCAAAACAGTTGTTTTTGGCCTGTTGCGGTCGACCGGGCGATCGACCGGCTCTGTTTCAGGTCAGAACGGTCGACTGACCGTCGACCGGAAATCTGACCGTTTGGGTGCGTGCATGTGTGCATGTTTCCCGGTCGACCGGACCCCATTTCGGTCGACCGACCTTCGGCCGACTGAAAGTCCTCTACTCTCTGTTTGTTTCGGTTGACCGGGCGGTCGACCGTGGGCCGACAACGGCTAAATTTTTTGAAAACCCGGTCGACCGGCCGGTCGACCGTGGCTAGATTTCAGCCTTAACGGCTAGTTGATTTAACACGTTTTTAAACGTGTGTTTTCTCTCTAAACGAATTAGGGATGGTTTTTGGTCAGAAATTTCCTAATTACTTATTATAATTGTTTACTCTTTTATCCCTACCCTTGTCCTATAAATAGGGATGTTTAGGGTTGAGGTAATTACAACAACAATCATTTGCAAAAGAATTCAAGTTTAAAGGCTTTCAAAAGAAATTTTTGTTCTCTATTTGTGCTCAAAATTCTCTTTCTTTACTGAAGTTTTTGATTCAAAACTCTCTTCATATTTATTCCTTTTTCACTTACAATACTTGAGCTTCAATCCTACACATTATTCTATAGGATTTTTATAAGGAAAAAGGTTTTTCAAAAGAGAGTTTTTGTCTTTTGATCATCAAGAAATCATTGTATTTGTGGCTCCACTACCTCTAGACTAGAGGAGTGTGATTGAGGAGTTGGGTACTCTGGTGTGGTTGTAACTCTTTGTGAAAGTTATAGTGGTTGGAAAATCCTTCTGGGTGAAGGCGGGGACGTAGAGCTGAGTGCTCGAACCTCGAAACAAATCTTTGTGTTTGCGATTGGTTTACTTGCTTCATTACTTGCTTTATATTCATTGCTATATTAACTTGCTTCATAATTATGCTATATTGTCGATCAATACTCACACAACATGATTGCATTGTGCACCTCAACTCTTATCTAGAGGAATCACGAGAAAGGAGTTCAGAGCCCTTCACGGGTATTCGGCTTCTAGTCTTATTTCGGGTGATCGTTACATCATAATTTTTAATTTGTGCATTGATTAGCATTATCACCTATTTACTCCCCCTCTAGGTGATTTCAATTGGTATCAGAGCAAGGACTCTAGTTTTTGGCTTCACATCCTTAGAGAGATCCTAAAATTTGCTAATCACTATTTGCATATTCTTCATTCATACACTAGTAAAGATGGCCAGTAACATTAAGACTCCTCCCAAATTTGATGGACTTAACTTTCCCATATGAAAAGTTAGGATGACTATTTTTCTATAATCTCTAGGTAGTCTAGTTGCTAAGTCCTTGACCAAGCCCTATAGTAGACCCGAAAGTGAAGAGGACACTTGGGTCCGAACTCACCTTCAAGGAATATGAGGCTAACTCTAAGGCTCAAAATGCCCTACTTTTAGCTTTGAATGAAGATGATCTAACACGGGTTATCCACTGCAAATCCGCCTATGAGATTTGGCAACACTTATTGGTCACTCATGAGGGGACATCACAAGTCAAGAGAGCTAAAATAGATCTCTTTGCGTTCCAATATGAAAGCTTTAAAATGCTAGAAGATGAATCCATTGATGATATGATTACAAGTTACTAAGATTACCAATGCTCTTTCTTCTCTAGGTGATGATATAAGCGACGATCATAAGGTGCGTAAAGTGATTCGTGCTCTTCCCTTGTCATGGGAAATCAAAGCTACCACCTTGAAGGAGTTGAATGACAAAGATGAGATGGAGCTCATAAGTCTTATCGAAACCTAAAGACTCATAAGATGGAGAAGAAGGCTAGAGAAGAAGCGGTACCTCAAAAGAAAAAGTCATAGCTTTCAAGTCTTCCTCTACCAACTACGACGATGAAGAGGATGAAGAGCTATCTCTCCTTGTGAGAAATGTTAAGAGAATGTACCGTAAGAATAAATTCAATTATAGAAAGCGATGGGAAGGGAAGGAGGAGAAAGGATCATATGCTACAACTATAAGAAACCCGGACACATCATGGTCGATTGTCCCAATTTCAAGAAAAGATGACCTCCTCCTTGAAGCAAAAGAGGCCGGTTGAAAGAAGGTATACAAAGCAACTTGGGATCGGAAAGTGAATCCGAAGATGAAGTCGACACGGCAAATATGTGTTTCATGGCAAACACACCCAAGGTAACTACTCAACCACTTGATGAAGAAAATGAAATAAGTAGAGAAATGTTAGCACATGCTTTTGTTGAACTTTCAGAAAGTTTTAATGATAAAAAGGTAGAATGTTCTAATTGGAAAAGGAAATTGATATGCTTAAAAACCAACTTACAATTTCTTCAAAAGAAAAGGATGAACTTTTTTCTAATCTTATTTTAACAAAAAGAGAGTTTGATGCTTATAAAGTTGCTTGTAAAGCTAAATTTCTAAAAATCGATGAAAATGAATTATCCTTGTTAAAAACTAAAATCAATGATTTTGGAAATGTTTTAAAAGAATATGCTTTTATTACTAATAAATTAGAGGAAATGTTTTCAAAGAAGCATTTGCACACTCCACATGCTAAGAATGATAAAACAACTCATGTTAAAAATTCTCATGCTCATCATGCCAACACTTCACATGACACTCATGTTTAAACTACTCATGCTCACAATCACATGTTCGTAAGCCACATACTCATTATGCGTTTAAATATGGAAAAGTTTATAGATG